>PVKV010041534.1:0-11376 GCA_004027835.1 Alouatta palliata | reverse complement strand
CGCGATCTCGGCTCACCGCAACCTCCGCCTCCTGGGTTCAAGCAATTCTCCTGCCTCAGCCTCCCGAGTAGCTGGGACTACAAGCACGTGCCACCATGCCCAGCTAATTTTTGTATTTTTAGTAGAGACGGGGTTTCACCATGTTGACCAGGATGGTCTCGATCTCTTGACCTCGTGATCCACCCGCCTCGGCCTCCCACAGTGCTGGGATTACAGGCGTGAGCCACCACGCCCAGCCAAAACACAATAAATTATGTATTAAAAAAAAAAAAAAAAAAAGTTGGCCTCTAATGATCTCCCACCCGAAGGGCCAAAGCTCCGGATGCTCATTTTTCCCTGACTGGCCTGGGAGCCTGGTGAGATGTAGGGACCCCTATTTTTTACACCTCTCTCCACTTCTCCTCCTTCTAGCTAAGTGCTCTGCCCAGCTCTGGATTCTGGAGGTGAAATCAAATGGGAGCATTCTGTTGGCCCAAGCAATGGCATCTTTCTTCGGATGTGTGACACCTTCCTTGGTCTGGCCAGGCAGCAGGGGCAGAGACTCAGGACCCCTGGGACCTGGTGACCCATGCAGTTCAGTGGTAGCCAGAGGTGGCGGCACAGACTGGGGGTGTTTATTCTACAGACACCCTTATTTCCTGAAGGGGATCCAGCTGGGATTAGGCTGAGTGCCAGATAAGACAGGCAGTATGTGGGAGCCCAGGACCAGGGTTCAAATCCTATATCCACTAGAGCAGGTTAGGAGAGCTTAGTTAAGTCACTCGTCTGTTCACCCATGCATCAACCACCCACAAGCCATACAACACACATTTATTTATTTTATTTTATTTTTTTAATATATATACTTTTTATTGCATTTTAGGTTTGGGGGTACATGTGAAGAACATGCAAGATTGTTACATAGGTACACACATGGCAGTGTGATTTGCTGCCTTCCTCCCCATCACATATATATATATATATATATATATATATATTTTTTTTTTTTTTTTTTTTTAATATAACAACACACATGTGTAAGACATCCTCTATGTGTCAGGCACCATGAGAAGGTGAAAACCTGTCCTCAGAGGTTGCAAAGGTATAAGCATGGGACCAGTCTAATAAGAACAGAGAGACAGCCGGGCGCAGCGGCTCACGCCTGTAATCCTAGCACTTTAGGAGGCCAAGGTGGGCAGATCACGAGGTCAGGAGTTTGAGACCAGCCTGGCCAACATAGTGAAACCCGGTCTCTAATAGAAATGCAAAAAATTAGCTGGGCGTGGTGGCGGACACCTGTAATCCCAGCTACTTGGGAAGCTGAGGCAGGAGAATTGCTTAAACCTGGGGGGCAGAGGTTGCAGTGAGCTGAAATCACACCACTGCACTCCAGCCTGGGTGGCAGTTCGAGAATCCTTCTCAAAAACAAACAAACAAACAAAAAGAAGAGAGAGATGAGAGCAGGGTATGTGTGCAAGCAGGGTCCTGGTGTTGTGCAGGGTACATCTTGGGCCCTAGTGGACAATGATGAAGCAGCAGAGGTGGACCCAGAGCCGGCCAGGCAGTCAGGGACCCAAGCTGGGTGCACATGAGTGCATGTGTCACAGACTCTGACTCTCTGGGGAGCTGTTGGCAGAAGCCTGGAGGCCCCACATCCCTGCGGTAATCGCCATGCAGTAAAGTAGTGTGTGACAGGAAATACCTCGGCAGCCGTTGCAATTTAGGTTGCAGAGCACAGAGCAGTTGCTCCCTCGATTGTCAGCAAGCCCAGACCAGCAGAAAGGGGTGGAGAGAACAGGGCTTCCCTTGCTCAGCCCTCAGCCTCTGCTCCCAGCTTCCGGCCTCAGGCCACCCCAAGCCCCAGGATCCAGTGCGTGCATTAAAGGAAGTCCACAAAGCCATCCTGGCCTTCTCATCAGGGATGGCTTTGGGGAAGGAGTGGACTGGGGGGAGCACCAGGGGCCCACCCTGGTGTTAGGCTTAGGGATGGGGGGTGGTGTGACTCCTTTGTGGCAGCTCTCAAATGCTGGTATCTAGCCTCCCAGTGAGTCCCATCTCCTTCCTGTCTCTCTCCTACCCCGTTGTGGTGGCTTCATCTCTGGCTGGGCCAGAACCCCACTGGAAGAGCACAGTGGACCCCTCTGAGGCCACTCCAGCCACCTGGGTGGGTGAACTCAGCTTAGTCTCTTGACCTCTCTGGGCTGGGAGTGCCTTTCTGAGCAGGTACCTTTGGGCCTCCAAGTCCCCAAGGGAAACAAAAAAACAGACTTTTGATTCCAGCACAGAACCCGGAAAGGAAACGGGTCGGGAAGGGAGTGGCCCAGGTACTTCCTACATGCTGGACCTTGATGGCAGGAGGTCCCACATCCCAGATCAGCCTCACTCTAGCCTCCAGGGTGTCCACCCCACTCCCTCCTGGGCTAGGCCCATCTAGCCGCCTCCAGCCAGTTGCCTGGTGCACGGTAGGTGCTTGCAGAGGGGGCACCCTGCCTGTCTGCGCTTCCTGCAGAGGAGGATCCACTTTCAGACCCTCACATGCACTGTTCCCTCTGCCTGGAACAGTGCACACCTCACCTGACCAAGCCTAAATGTCACTGCCTCTGGGAAGCCTTGCAGGATCACTCTAGCCGGTCAGCCCCGCACGCTGGTCTTGCTTTGTCCAGCTCTGTCTCCTCTTCTCAGTGAGGAGATTCCCCAAGGGCAGGTCTGGGCCCCCAGCATCCCCTGGGCTGTGCTGGGGCTCTCAAGAGAGCTTTTAACTTCCTCTTATCTGCCATTCCTACTCCTGAACACAGTCCACTATCTTTTCCCTGGAGGAGCTGAGCAGGAGGGGAAGCAGCCACATACCTCACCAAGGCCTCTTGGAAGCCCTTTTCTGGGTTTTTGCCCTTCCCCTAGCAGTCATCTTCCCTGAGGCATACCAGGGCTTCGGGAATTCAACTCTTCTCTTCCAGAGCTGCCTTCAGCAGGAGAGATCATGAGCAGGAAGGGAACAGGGCAGGGAAAGGGGGCTGGGGGCTCCAGAGGAAGATCCCTGAAAGACACGCTGCACCCCAGCTCTCTGTCCCTGCAGCTTGCGATGGAGGCAGTGGGTGGGGGATGGGGAAGATGGCAGGGGCTGGTCCTCGGTCCAAATCCAGGTCACTCCCAGCCTGCTCAGCAGCCGCTCGGTAATTAGGGGCCAGCAGGACGTGGGCAGGCCGGTGGCAAGAAGCCTAATTGTCTGATTTTTCAGGTAATTAACGGGCGGCTGTCTGGCCAGTCCCCACGGGGCCCAGCATCCGCCACCCCATCCCCTGGGCAGCCCTAGCTGCCTAATGAGGCCAATTACTGAGTGGTGCCCAGGTCCTCATTAGCCACCTGGAAAGGTCATGTGGGACTGGCACTGAGGGTCGGGCTCAGCCAGCTGTGGTGGAGGCTGGGCCTCTCCCCCAGAAATCGGGGTGCAGATGGACAGGCTGCCGGGCTCTGCTGCTGCCTGTGGAGGGGCAGCCCGTCCAACAGCTGGGACCTCCCTCCACAGCTCCCTTTTCCGGACAGCAGCCTTAGGTCAAATGTCAAACTCCCCTGCCACCTCCCAGCTGTGTGGCCTTGGGTGTGTCAACCCCCTATCTGGCCCTAGGATTCCTGGATCAGAGATGATGGACATAAAGCCCAGTAGATGCCCTGCACAAGGGTGGGTGCTCACCTTTCAACAGTGCCAACTCCTGACTCTACTTGTGAAGAGCAGGCCAGAGGGGATAGAGCCTGAGGTCAGCAGCATGTCAGGAGCCCACCCTCGGGGCCCCAGAGGCTGAGGGCAGCAGGGACAGCCCTCTGGGATTCACCCCAAGGGACCTCAGCAGCTGGGTGGGAAGTCTTGGGAGGGTCGGTAGCAGTGGCCAGACCAGGTTGGGGGTGCTCTAGGAGTAGCTGGATCTCCAGGGCATCTGAGCTGGAGGAGGGGAAGCAGCCAATCCCAGGACATGAGGGGATTCAGAGATCCTGTTGGAGCCCTCCCCCTCCCCGGGTGCTCTGGGACTCGGAGGGAAGCGCCCAGGGTGCCCAGGTGGAGCCCTCTCCCCCGCCCCCAGTGCTCTGGGACTCGGAGGGAAGCGCCCAGGGTGCCCAGGCTCCTGTCCGAGGCAAAAGCTTGTCTTCTCTTGGTCAGTTCTCGCCATTTGCAGCCGGGAAATCGGGGGAGGACTGCAGCCTGGGATGTTGAGTTTTTTGGGCTTCTGTGGCTCTTCTGTTTTAAGAATTTTGTGACCTAATTCCATGCTGACAAATTTCATGCTGTTCCGGCTCCTGTAATCGTCAGCTAACACTACTTTTGGTCCTGCTGCTGGCCTAGAATCTAAGTTAAGGGTTTCCAAAATGTGTCCCCCAGGAGCCCTTGGGTAGAGGCAGGAGCGAGGGGTGGAGGGATACCTGACCCCACAACTGCAGCCGCTTGCCTTTGGTCACTGGGAAGATATTAGTAGCTGCCCCTTTGTGAGCTCTTGCCACATGCAGGGAATCCGCCTCTGTGGTCGCATTTTGTCCTCATAAAACCCCAAACGGAAGATAACATCACAGTCCCATTTCACAGATGAGGATGCTGAGGCTATTCCAGGCTAAGGCTGAGCAGCTTGCCTCAGGTCTCAACGTTTCTAGGAAGAGCTAGGACTCAGATCCAGTTTCCACTCTGAGCCACCAGGAGTATGGGTTCCTTAGTTAGAAAGAAAACTAGGTGCAGGGTTGGGGATGTGTGTGTCACATTTATCAAAACTTGTTTCCTCCAAGTCGGGGTGTGGGCACTGGCCTCTCTGTCCCAGGGGAGCATAGTTCTCGCCCAGGTCGCCCAAGGACCCCTGCATCCCACCACGAGGTGTGGTGTCTGTGTGTTTGAGGGCCTGTCTGCCTGTTTGCCCTCCCTCTGCTGTGGGCTTTGCTTTGCTCATGGTCCAAACCAATAAGATCCAGCCCAGAAATAGCATATGTTTCCAGCCTCTGCTCGTCCAAGTCATACATCGCCTGGTGTGATGTGCTCCCAGTGTCAGCCTGCTTCAAGACTCAGGGCGGGGGTGGCTGAGGAGGGAGTGTGAGGAGCTGGCAGGGCCACCTCCAGGTTGAGAAACTTAGAGGTGGGGAGCAGGGTGAGCCCAGGACACAGGCTCAGGAAGGAAAGTGGGGACCAGTATTCTTAGCCCTGGGGCTGGGTGCGGGGTTCAGCCTGGAAGTCAGAGGTTGATGGCCCAGATTCACCCTGGGCCTAAGGGGTGAGACTTTAGAAACTAGAGCTGGGGTCAGGGATCAGAGGTTTGGGCTTTAGTCTTGTCTAGCAGTCAGAGGTCCAGACCTGGCTTGAAGTCAGGGATCAGAAGGCCGGGATTGCTGTTCACAGCCTGATGAGGATGAAAGCCGGAGCTCAGTCTGGAGTCAGAGTCAGGGCTCAAGCCAGTCCCAAAGACCACAGCTGTCTGAGGAAGAGGTCCCCAAAGACCTAGAAGCCTTCCTATTATCTGGAGGCGACTCAGAGCAGGATTGGTAACAAAGAGGTGCCTGAGGAATGGACTTCGAGGCTTGAACGTGACTATGGACAGGGTGATAGCCAGGTGTGGTGCTGTGCGGCTGCCGTCCCAGCTACTCAGGAAGCTGAGGCGGGAAGATTGCTGGAGCCCAGAAGTTTGAGGTTACAGAGAGCTATGACAGTGCCACTGCACTCCAGCCTTGGTGACAGAGTAATACCCTGACTCTAGAAATAAAGCAAAGGCTAGGACCTAAGCTTGTTCCCGAAGGCCTCCAGCCCCGGCTGCCCTGCTCTCAGGGCGTGCTTCCCCTGAAACCTTGGCTGCTCCTCTCTGAAATGCAGGTGATCATTGCACCCACCTTCACATGGAACGTGCTCCCTCCATGTTGCCAATTTCTACCCTCAAGGCTGTAGGCTCCAGGGACCAGGGGCTGGCTGAGCTAATGAGTATGGATGAGTGTTTGGGGTGGGTCTGTGAGGCACCTGGCATGGGTTCCTGCCGCTTCCCTACCTTCGTGGCATGCGGGCCTCAGGGGCGGGGCTGAGCCAAGGCTCTAGGTCCCCAGCACAGCCCAGGGCCCCATCACTTCCCAGGCTACCTCCGACAGGTAGCCCTGCGGCCCGGCCCGGCCCGTTCAGGCCTCAGCTGTCCCACCTGAGCAGGGGGCAGGCAGTACTGTTCAGGGAACCTTTTCCAGGCCTCCATTCTGTCAGCTGGGTTTTCCTGCCTCTTCTCCACTCTGGGCCCAGCATGGACAGACATCTGGGGTCCAGCCCACACGGCAGCCAGTGGAGGAGCCAGGGTGGGGTGGGCAAGCAGGAATGAGAGGCCAGCGGGCAGTGGAGAAGTGTGCGAGGGGGAAGCCTCATCACAGGCTTCTCTGTTCTTACCTCCCACGGGGCCTGGTCACAGACCAGCCTCAGGCACCAACCCACAACTGGGGCAAGAGGTCTCCCGTCCCTGGGAGACCACAGGAAGATTCAACCAAGGGGGAAAGCAATCCTGTGTGAGGGGCAGAGGGCTGGGAGCTGGAGGAGAGCACCCCGGGGCACAGCAGTGGTGGATTCAGAGCCAGCAAGGGAGGGGTGGATGACAGGGGCATTGCTCTGCAGCCCAGGATGGGAGGCCTCCAGGGTTTGGCTGTCAAAGTCCCGGTCACCTCCTCCAGCTAAGCTATTAATACCCAGCTACGACCCACGCACCCTTGCTGGGAGGACGCCGAGTTCCTCAGGGGGCTAAAAATGGTCTCCCACGGGGGCAGGCAAGCCCTCCTCCCTCTCTTCTTGTCAGAGGAGATGAGGCCAAAGGCCAGGCTGGCTTGGAAGAGGACCGGGGCCACAGTGGAGGTGCAGAGAGAAGAGGGTGGCTGAGGATTCCAGTTGGGAGGAGGGAGGCGCTCAGGCAGCCCAATCCCATAGCTTAGAGCCCCAAAGAGGGAGAGTCTTGCCAGTGTCCCCTTCCAGGAAAGGACCACACCAAAGTCTCCTTGCTCCTTGACCCCATCCAGACTTTCTCCTTTCCCTCAGGTCTTCGTTTGGTCCTCCCTAGGCTGCAGTAGGGCTGGAGGCTGAGGACTGCCTGTCACCTCCTGCCAGGAGGGGCCTAGAGGGAGAAAGGGGGCTCCAGGGGGAGGTTTGGAGCCTCTGGCAAGAGCTGGGCTGCTAGAGCATAGCCACTCAGGTTTCAGTTTCATGTGCAAAATCTTGTTTATCCACAGCATTGCATGAGGAGGGAATGACTGGCAGCAGCATTTTACAGAGGACAGAACTGAGGCTCAGCCATCTCCCCAGAGCTCAAGCGGGAAGGACCCAGGCTGCCTGACTCCAGAGCCTATCCTGTGTTGCCTCCTGTTATGAGTCGTTCAAAAGGAGGTTTGCTGGTTTGTTTGGGGGACCCACGGAAGAGGCGTTTCCATCCCAATGTCCTGGTCATCACAGTGTCGACGGAGGGGCACGGGCCAAGAATGAGGAGGCTGCAGGGTGCCCTCTTCCCTCTTCTCCAGTGTTGACCAAGCCTCCTGCCTCGACTCATCAGCCACTTTCCCCATTCCTGGGGCTCAACGCCACATCCTCAAGGCCTGAGCTGGTCTTCTGGCCTCAAGGCCACCCAAGGCCACCTGTTCTCTGCTATGTCCTCTTTTCTCATGGCAGATGCTCTAGGGTCCAGACATAGACCCCAGAAGAGTGCAGACTTGGCCAGCAGATTCCAGATGAGAGAGTGGCTGAGAGAGGTGTCAGCCTGGAGGCCTCCTATGCCGGAAATCCTGACAGCTGCCTGGCTAATAGGTCCTGGGCACCGAGCCCTGACCCCGGACAGGCAGCGGCCGTGTCAGGTGTCCTGAGAAGTTGGGGGAGGTGATGGCTGGAGCCAGGGCAGTCTGCCTTCACTTAGCAAGGCTGTCAACACCTTCTGGGCTGCCAAGGCAGAGTGGGCTGGGGGTCTGGAGAAGGGTCCTGCCCTGGCTTGGAGAGAGACAGCAGAGGTATAAAGGGAGAGGCAGACCCTGCCCCAAGGGCTCTGTGGAAGGCAAAAGGACGTAGGCTGAAGAAGACCTGGTTCTGCTCAAGGAATCTAAGGAGGGAGACAGGCCTCGGCCTTTGGAGCTGGTAGAGGGGGTCTATTTCCTAAAGGCTGGTGGGGACTGGGGTGTTGAGGGGTTGTAGCAGGCTGACTTCACTTCCCCATCCAGGGAATGAGATGGCCTAACTCTGCCTGGATTTCCTCAGCCCCTGGGGAGGGTCCTTGCCTCTGAGCTGGGGTAGGGAGGGACTGGACACCCTCAGAGACTGGGTTCCAGGGGAGCCTCTCCCGGGATTGGCCCAGGGTGGCTGCCGCCTCCTACCTGCTCCCCTGCCCCACGCACCCTCAGTTCTCCTAATGTCCTAACATCTGCATGCTCTCCTGCTCTGGGGTCACTCTCCAGGCAGTCCTCCTAGATTGATATAGGCCAGGAGGAACCATGTTCCCAATGCCCAAACCAGGCCTGGAGCGCCCCTGCCTGTCCCAGCTCTTAGGAACCCTCCCCAGCAGGGCTGGCCTGAAGGTCCTGGGCCCCCAGCTCCCTTCTCCCATTCTCTTCTTGGCACTGTCTCTCTCCAGGCTCTCTCCTAGATGCCAGTCCTCCGTTTCTCGCTCGTGGCTTGTTCCCTGGGTTTTATCATCTTTGTCCCTTGGTCTCAGACTTAGCCTGCCTGTCCCTCTGGTTTGGTCTCCATCTCACCCACTCTCTGCCTCTGCAGTGGGACTGGTGACTCCTGTCCCCTCTCTAGCTCTGCCTGGCTCTCTCTTGTCCAGTCTCTGATTATCTCTGCATCTCTGTCATTTCAACCCTGGAACCCTCCCTGCCGGGCCAGGATGCCTGCTCCGACACCTGCTCCCACTGCCACGTGCTGGGCCCCATGGAGAGCTTAGGGGACACTTATGGTCTCAGCTCTGGCCCAGTGCCAGGGGGGCTGCTGTGATTCCCAGAAGGCAGGCGAGGGAGAGACGAGACAGAGGGCCACATGCCTGCTTGTCCCTTGAGGGGTCTCATGACAGTGGGCCTCCCCCTGCTCAGGCCACTGGCCATGCCCAACGCCCGGCTCCCAAATCCCAGCACCACATGGCTCACGGTCACCCCCCACTATGACTGTGTGACCCTGGATGAGTTTCTGAGCCTCAGTTTTCTCTTCTGCAGAGTGGAACCAATTCCTAGGCCAGCTCCAGCAGGTGTCAGAGGGTGAAATGTCAATGCACGTGGCAGGCATCTGGCACTGTGCCCAGCATGCTGTCGGACTCGGTAGAGTCCTCGTTACCATCACTGTGGCAGCTAGTCCTCAGGATCCCCAGAGCCATGGTGAGTCGGATGGGGGCTGGGCGGAGCTTTTGCTGCTTGTCCCCACGTGCACCCCACGTCCCACGCCCATCCTTCCTCTGCTGGGCAGTAGACGCCCCCACACCTGGGACCTGCCTGTCTTCGGAGTCAGTCTGAATTGCACAGTGATGCTCACCCAATTAATTTTCACTGGCTTAGGGATGTATTTTTTAAAGAAGACATTTTTTCCAGGGGGAAAACACGCAGGAGCTATAATTAGTTGGGAAGAGGAAAGACGAGCAGAGTGTGTGAATCACCAGCCCCAGTGACAGACTGTTGGAGCCGAGCAGAAGTTTCAAGAGAAGCCGCTGGGGTGTGGGTGAGTTGGGGTGGTGTGTTGTGGGGATGGTGCACTGCCCCAGGCAGGCGGGTGTCCTCGAACACGGGGCCCAGGGATAGGCACCTTCACCCCTCACCCTGAAGAGTCTTTCTGCCCCGCCTTTCCCCAGACTCTGCCACCCGACACCCAATCCCAGCTTTCTGCTTCCCTGCAGCTCCTGTCTGCCCTGACTGACCCAGGGCCTCTCCCCTCCCCAGTGTTTGGTGACACAAGCCTAGGCAGAGAGACCAGCAACTCAAACGAGGACGGAGAAATGTAGAGGATTTGAGCTGCAGGCTGTGGAGACTGTCTAGTCCAGCGCCTTATTCACTCATTCATTCGTTCATTCATTCACTTATTCATCCAATATTGAGCTACTGCTGCGTGCCTAGCCTGTAGACAAGCAAACTGAGGCCCAGGGAAGCGCCAGGCCTTGCCCAAGGCCATATGTCTGTGAGTGGAGCAGCCTCTCTGCCTGTCCCTGCCTGTCCATCATCACTAATTCTGCTGAGCCAGACCACAACCAGGACCCACTCTCACAAAGCCCCTAGTTCAATGGGAAGGCAGCCAGGTACCTGTCACATAAGGAGCCTGGAGGTGGTTCCTGACCAGTCTGGTGGACATGGAGGACTTCCCAGGGGAGGAGGAAAAGCAGCATGACAGCGGCCATCATGCTGGGAAGGACATTAAGTGACTCAGTGTGCCTGAGCTTGGGGAGTGGCAGGAGTTGGGGTCAGGGTTGCTGCAGGGAGACTTCTTGGACCAGGTCATTACAATTCCCATTTCACCTGCATCTCTCCTGAGCTTCTGCCTGAATGGGCATGACCTACTGGCCAGGGGCACCCTGGGGCAATGCTCACAGGCGGCCTTGGTCCTTGGGGACCCTCCACTGGTTGTTCCTGATGCCGGGAGCACCAGTCAGTCAGTCAGTGCAGCATTGAGTTGGTAACCAAAGAGTCTGGCCCTGGGTTTCTCCCCCCTCCCTCTCCCCTTGCTGAGGACCGGCTGCCTGACTCTCTAGGGGACTCAGCTCAGGCCTTGGGGGAGAACACTGGAGCATGTGGCCTGGAACTGAGAGCAGAGGCCCCAGGTCCCGAGGGAGGGGATACTTCCTCCCGTGGGAGAGCATGGCATCATTTGGCACACAGAGAGTTCCCTTCTAACCCCAGACCAAATTAGCCTTCTAAATTATAGGCTGCGTTTCCTCCAAATTGGAGCCTGGGTGGGAGAACAGAGGCCCGGCTCTCCTTCCTGCTTCCTGTTCAGAAAGGGCCCTCAGTTGGTCTATTCCCAGATCACAGGACCACATTCAGAAAGAATTCAGGACACACACACCCTCCCACCCCTTAGTGCAGGGATCCCCTGGTCCCAGACCAGCATCTAGGGCTCAGGGGAAGCCTGTACCCTTCTGGAGTTTGACAATGAGCTTAGAGCCAGCATGGTTCAGTCAAGGCCAGCCCAAAGTTCTGAGGTCATTTTGGGAGGAAGTCATTCATTCAGAAAACACTTTCTGGGTACATTCTCTGTGCCAGGTACAGGACAGAATGAGAAGGTGTACAAGTGGCCATGGGAATGCCCGGTGAGGTTGGGGAGGGCTTCCTGGAGGAAGAGGCATATAAACTGAGACCCCAGAAATGAACATGCCCTTTGTGAGGGGAAGAAAGGGGAAAGCAATTATAGGAGGAAGGAGCATTGAATGAAAATCCCAGGAGCAGAGGGTGAGGGAGTGGGCA
>PVKV010041533.1:0-10000 GCA_004027835.1 Alouatta palliata | reverse complement strand
AGACTGCTGCCTGAAGAAGTTGGTGTACAGTCTTGGGGTGGAGGGGAGAAGAAGGAATTTATTTTCTGTAAAAGATTTTAACCTACTGGAGAAAAAAAGAATTTATGTTAAGAAAGAAGTAGATTACCCTTTTTAGAAAAAGTTTGTCATATAGTTACCTTTTAATTAAGAATGTGTAACATTTACTGTATTTTAAATTCTTTGTTCCAACTAGTTTTATCTCCCAATGTGTCAGGGGTTTTTTGTTCTGAATTGTTCTTTTTTTTTTTAGACAGAATCTCACTCTGTCAACCAGGCTGGGGTGCAGTGGCACGATCATGGCTTACTGCAGCCTTTGCCTCCTGGGCTCAAGTGATCCTCCTACATCAGCCTCCCGAATAGCTGGACTTTTAAAAATTTTGTAGAGAAAGGAACATTAAACAAGTACTCCTCATTCCCATCTCTCCTGAGTCCCTGTAAACTATCATTCTCATTTCTATTTCTGTGGTATTAATGTAAAAACCTTTAGTTACATTAATAAATTATAAACCTAAAGAATTCCATACTGGGAAATAAAAAAGTCTGGAAAATCATCTCCACACTTTTTTATTGCAAACTCTTATTGTTAGAAAAGTTTAAATATTCCCCCATAAACATACTACTACAATACTAATATGTAAATAGAAAATGTAGAAGGTCATGATGAAGATAATATATTTTTAAGTATTTTGCTAATTATGATAGTATCATGTTCAACAGCTGATATCTCAAGACATACAATATATTTAGGGCAATAGTGGATGCCATTGATTTCTTCAAATAATCTTGGTAATTTTTAATGGTTAGGGGTGACATTACCAGACCTGATTAAATTATAGTTTCCAGTTCCTAATGAAGCTGGCAAAGGAGTAGACGTGTCTGTGCTTGTTATTTTCTTTTGTTGGTTTGTGCTTACATTACTGGTATTATATTCAACCTGTGGTTTCTTGGGAGGAGTGTTTTTAAGCTGTTTATCCATTTGTGTTAGTTATGTTAGTTAGAACTAAATTATATAATAAATATTCAATAATATAATACATGAATTATATACTACATCACATTAGTCTTAAAGTGAACAAGACTATGAACAAATTAGGGGTCCTGTCCTCTTGTATGCTGTAGAATTCTCACTGTTCTCTCAGGGTATCTCCCACAGACTATGAGCAGCCATCTGTGATAAAGGCTGAATGTGTGACTGCCTTAGTGTCAATCTATTTATAAATTGTGGGTAATTTCATTTGTTAGATTAAAAACATGAAATTGAATTATGTTTTCCTCCTACATCCCGATATGTTGTCTTGCACACCACTCTCCTTTGGGGAAACTTAGTTTAGGATATGTCTTGTAACCATAACCCTTTGAGATTGTCTCCTCCTCCAACAGCTTTACTGAGATACTATTGACAAGCAAAAAATTTACAGTTTTAAGCTGTACAACATGTTTTGATATATGTATACAATGTGAGATGATTACCACAATCACGCTAATTAGCATATCAATCACTTCACACAGTTACCTTGTGTGTGTGTGTGTGTGTGTGTGTGTAGAATATTTAAGACCTACTTTCTTTGCAAATTTCAAATGTATAATATAGTATTATTGACTGTAGTCATTCTAACATATGAGGTGTTATCTGATTGTAGTTTTCATTTGCATTTTCCTGATTATTAGTAATGTCGATCATTTTTTCATATACCTGTTGGCCATGTGTATGTCTTTTTTCTGAGAAATATCTGTTGAAGTCCTTTACCCCCCCTTTTTTTTTTTTGAGACACAGTCTTCCTCTGTCACCCAGGTTGGAGTGCAGTAGTGCAGAACTGCTTGAACCTCCTCCTCCTGGGTTCAAGCGATTCTCCTGCCTCAACCTCCCAAGTAGTTGGGACTACAGGCACATGCCACCATGCCCAGCTAATTTTTGTATTTTTAGTAGAGACGGGGTTTCACCATATTGGTCAGAGTGGTCTCAAACTTCTGACCTCATGTGATCTGCCCGCCTCAGCCTCCCAAAGTGCTGGAATTAGAGGTGTGAGCCACTATGCCTGGCCCCTTTACCCATTTTTTAATCAGGTTATTTTCTTGCTATTGAGTTGCTTGGATTCGTTATATATTTTGGATATAACTCTGCATCAGATCTATGGTTTGCAAATATATTCTTCCATTCTGTAAGTTTTCTCTTCAATTTGTTAATTGTTTCTTTTTCTGTGCAAAAGTGAGGTTGCCTTTATATTTATGTATGGTGATAAAAAGTGAGGTTTTAATGTCTATGTATACTTATATTATCCTGAAACCAAAAATGAGGTTTCCAGAGCAGAACGTGGCCATTACTTAATGACAGCAAAGGGAACAGAGAGTGAGTGTTATGAATCTCCACTGTGTTTTCTCTTTACCTTGTTGCTGGACCTTACAGTTTTAAATTTTAAAATGTTTATTGTTCCAGTGAGACTGTATAGTAAGGTATTTAAGTACCAATACAACTAACTGAAAACCTTAATCAGAAATATATGCTGTAATTCAACTTTGAAGAAAAAGAAATCAGAAGAAAACTAAAAAAGAAGCAGTTTTTTTTGTTTTTGTTTTTCCATAAAACATTCCAGACTGTATTTGGGGGTTTGAATGTTTCCTTTTCATGTATACTTTGTCCTTTCAGCAAACTGATGGAGTACCTGTCACACCAAAATCTGTGCCAGACACATTCACATTCAGCTTCTCATTTCATGGTCCAAAAAAGAAAGAAAGAAAGAAAACTCTTATGGGATGGATGATTATTCCCATACCACAAGAAAGGATGTAGACTCAGAGAAATTAAGCAATTTGCCTGTAGTAGAATTCAAGCCAGATTGCCTGTCTAAGAATTAGTGTTCTTGCAATGAAGACCTGCAATAGGTAATTATATTCGTTCACTTTCTACTCTCTGTCAAAGTCTTTTCTGACCATACTAGTTATTACTCTTACCTTAAAAAAAATGTTTCTAATGATCTCTCTGCAACCTTTTTTGTTACTCTTTCTATACTTTAGCGATTTCATCCATCCCTATGACTTCAATGTTATATTCTTGGTGGATAAGTCACCAAGTCAGATCTGCTTCCTCAATTCCATATCTAGGTATCTCTGAATCAACAGCAGTATATTTAACCTCTCTGAGGCTATATCTTCATGGATAAATTGTAGCTAGTTATATCTATCTTAAATTTAGATGAGGATTAAATGAGATAACGTTCTCAAGAATGATACGTACTTTCTTTCCATCTCTCTAAACTAGTCTTCACCAGACTAGACAAACTAAGTTTCAAATTATTGTTGAAATTTAACCGAATAATTTCTTTCTTTATTTTGGTTTTCTTGTTTTGTTTTTTTTGAGGCAGGATCTCACTTTGTCATACAGATAGAGTGCAGTGGCATGATCTCAGCTCATTGCAGCCTCTACCTCCCAGGTTCAAGTGATCCTCCTGCCTGAGCTCCACAAATAGCTGGAACTATGGGCATGCACCCCCATGCCTGGCTAATTTTTGTATTTTTTTTTTTTGCAGAGGTAGGATTTGGCCATGTTGCCCAGGCTGGTCTTGAACTCCTTAGCTCAAGCCATCCACCTGCCTCAGCCTCTCAAAGTCCTAGGATTACAAGCATGAGCCAGCATGCCTAGCCTCTAATAATTTATTTCCCTCCCTAATTAGCAATTCTTTACTTTCCAAATTTCTATTAAATCCTCCCAATTACACAAGTTTAAAGTCCATTTAATACTTATTTTGGCAACTTCTTACTTGCCTACTACATCTATATAGTTGTTAAACCTTAAAGAATCTCGCTCTTTAGGGTCACCCTTTCTGGCTCCCACCCTAGGTTAGGCTTTCCTTACTATTATTCCAAATGTTCTCCCTTTGCTCATTCACCTCCCTTCTATCCTGTGTTTTATAGTCCCATTAGTCTTTCTTTAAAAAGCAGTTAAGTATTACTCTTTTTTTGAAATCTTTTTATCTTGACCCATTTTCTACAGGATACAGTCCAAACTCCTAGACAGTTTGACCAACCTACATTTTCAGCCTTCTCACCTACTATTTTCCAAAGCCATCCATGTCCTACCCACATAAGCCATTGCAGTTAGAGTTCATTTGCAAGAAACAGAAAACCTGGCCAAAAGTTGCTTAAACAATCAAATCTTCAGGTAGAACGTTTAGGACAGTGAGTCCTAAGAAATCATCAAGAACGAAAACTCCTTCTCTCCCCTTAGTTCTCTGTGCTTAATGTGTCCTTTTATAACAAAATGGTGGCTGCACGATATTTCCATTCCAGAAGGAAGGAGGGGAAAGGAGCAAAAGGAGTTGGAATTACAGGTGTGCGCCACCATGCCCAGCTAATTTTTGTATTTTTGGTAGAGATGGGGCTTCACCATGTTGGTTAGGGTGGTCTTGAACTCCTGACCTCAGGCGATCCACCCACGTCAGCTTCCCAAAGTTCTAGGATTACAGGCGTGAGCCACCTCGCCTGGCCTCTATGCACTTCTTTTGCCATCCATATAACTTTTCTGGTGAAGTGTCTGTTTAGGTATTTTGTTCATTTATAAATTGGACTTGTTTTCTTGTTAAGTTTGGAAAATTATTCATGTATTTTAGGTACAAGCTCTTTATGTTTGCTTTTCTCCTGTCTGTAAATTGTCTTTCCATTTTTAGTGCTATCTTTTGAAGAACAGTTTTAATTTTTGATGAATTCCAATTTGTCAACTTTTTCTTTTATGGTTTGGGCTTTGGGGCTAATTTAAAATTTCAATTTATATTTTAATGTCTTCATTGGTATTTTATCTACACCTCTTTATATTATTATTTTAGTGATTGCTTTAGGGATTATAATATGTAATTTCATGTAAAAGGATAACCTCAAGCAATAATTCTTTGGTAAAAGGGCTAACTGAATAAATATTTTTTTCAATTAGTTCTGTAAATTTTTAAAAATATGTTAATCCAATTAGGAATTATTAATTAGTAATTATACCATGCACAACCAACAGCTAATATTTTTATCAGAAATCTAGGATGTCAGCTGGGCATGGTGGCTCTCACCTGTAATCCCAGCACTTTGGGAGGCTGAGACTGGTGGATCACCTGAGGTCAGGAGTTCAAGACCAGCCTAGCCAACATAGTGAAACCCCATCTCCGCTACAAATAAAAAATTAGCCAGGCATGGTGATGTGCACCTGTAATCCCAGCTATTCAAGAGGCTGAGTCAGGAGAATCGCTTGAACCCGGTGGGCGGAGGTTGCAGTGAGCAGAGATGGTACCACTGCACTCCAGCCTGGGCAACAAGATCAAAACTCGGTCTCAAAAAAAAAAAAAAAAAACACAACCTAGGATGTCTCCACTTGCACTTGGGAGTATATTATTGTTAGAAGATTAGGATAAAATCATCTCTGCTACTGAGATTTCTCATGTATTTTCCCAGAGCCAGACTTAAAGAATGCACTTTTGAAGGGGGAGTAAATGTTTGCTATGTGTTCTATTTGGTTTAAAATAGTTGGATAACATTTTATGTACCTAAAGTGCTCCCAGAATGCTAGAAATGAACTATCATTTTGGAAGTGGGTTACTATTTTTGTTTTTGCTGCTTGTTAATTTTTTCCCCACCTTAGAATAAAAACTCACTGGTTCTGGCCGGGAGCGGTGGCTCACGCCTGTAATCCCTCGGACTTTGGGAGTCCAAGGCGGGAAGATCATGAGGTCAGGAGTTCCAGATCATCCTGGGCAACATGGTGAAACCTCATTCTACTAAAAGTACAAAAATTAGACAGAAGTGATGGCGCTTGCCTGTAATCCCAGCTACTTATGAGGCTGAGGCAAGAGAATCACTTGAACAGGGGAGATGGAGGTTGCAGGGAGCCGAGATCCCACCACTGTCCTCCAGCCTGAGTGACAGAGTGAGACTTCATTAGATATTTCATTCCAAATCCATTTTGTATTGTTATTTGGATGACAGAAGCAGCTCAGCCTTCCTCAGAAGGGAATAAGAAATTCAAATCCAGCTTCTGGGTCTACTACCGTTTAGTGTGTTTAGTAGAACCTAAATCATGTGGTGAGTCATGAGTCTTCCTCCGTGATTGGCCTGATGTCTCAGCATCATCTCTATTCTTTTCCTTTGGCTGCTGTAACAAACTACCAAAAATTGGATGGCTTAAAACAACAAAAATATATTTCTCACAGTTCTAGAGGCCAGAAATTCTGAATTCAGTACCTCTGAGCCAAAATCAAGATGTGAGCAGGGCTGTGCCACCTCTGGATATCCTATGGAAGGACTTGTTTCCTTCCTCTTGCAGCTTCTGTTGGCTGCTGGCATTCCTTGGCTTGTGGCCACATCATGCCAGCCCTCAAGGCCAGCATTGTCAAATCTCTCTCTACTCTGTACTTATGTTGCCTTCCCCTCTGTGTATCTGTGAAACCTCCCCATGCCTCTCTTAAGTAAAGACAAGGGATCAAATTGATTGCATGGAGGGCACACCCAGATAAGTCGGGATAATATTATCTCAAAAGTTTTACTCACATATATGAGACATTTCTTCTAAATAAGGTACCATTTACAAGCATTAGGGCTTGTTGTTTTTGGGGGTCGCATTTTCACCCTATCATGTCCTCTAATGCCTCATACTACTTTGGACCATAAAGATCTTAGGAGGCCCAAATTTTCAGAGAGAATTTAAGGTTTAAGTCTGCACTGCCAGCTTCACTGCAACCCAGGATCATCTCAGAATCCTTCCAGGGAATTCTTATTCATAAGTATGTCTTAACCCTAAACTCCTAGGAAAACACATCTAGATTTATACTAAGTGACATGCCAGTAACTTGGTCTTGAAAATTCAACCTCTCTTGTAACCTCCACTTTAAATGCATAAATTGAGAAGAGTATGGTCTATATATATTGGGTTGTGAAAATTAACACTGGTAAATGACAAAGCAGAGGCTCTGACACATAGTATGGATTTATTAAATACCATGCTTATTATCCTACATCAGAAGGGAAAGCCATCCTTAGAGTTTGACAGTAAGCCAGAAATCTAAGTAATTCGTTAAAAGGAACAAAGGGAGAGGAGAGGAATTCCAAGGTGCTTTTCATTGATGACTAATGGGAGATAACTCCTATGAAGTATAGGCCTTTAGGCTCCTGAACAGCTTCAGGACAAGATGCAACATATAGGGCCAGAAGTTTCCATATCCCTGGAGGCGGGGGAAATAAACTGCTTTGCTTCTGAAAGGAGGGGAGAAAGTTGTACTAAGAATAATTATTCTAGATGGTTCTGTCCTTTAACCCCTTTAGCAGGCCCATGTTGTGATTTGGGGACAATCGTATTGTTTATGGGTTATTTCTTATTGAGTGGGCTTCCCCATTTGTGTTATCTCAGGACTTGGACAAAACATCTCTGCCCCATCCCCTCAAATCCAGAACAATTAATATAGAAAAGTGTGTGTGGTTGTGAACATGCCACAGTTTCCCCAATCTCTGTTGGTTTGTGTGCAAGAGATAGTTCAAATATTAATTTACACTTTACTGGTCTATTGACTATTCAAGTAAAATCAACAAATACTGGCCACCTACAATTATCTCTCCCCTCCTTATTAAAATATGACATTATGTAAATCTCTAGTGAATTATACAAAATAGAAATGTAACAAGGCTGAAATAACATTATAAGAATCTAAGTTCAAATGTCACCTACAGAATTTTTAATTCCATAAACATTTGTGATATAACTACACTGTGCTAGGCATTATACCAAGCTCTGAAGACAAGAGCTAGTTCTGAAGAATCAATGATAAAAAAAGACATAGTGCCTCCTTCACGGGGCTCACCTTGTGAACCATGAGCCTAGTGGAAATGAATGCAGTCATCCCCATTGTCTTAGTTTGGGCTGTTGTAACAAAGTACCATAGACTGGGTGGCTTTTAAACAACAGACATTTATTTTTCACAGTTCGGGAGACTGGAAGTCTGTGATCAGGGTGCCAGCACAGATTGGGTTCTGGTTGCAGATGGTCATCTTCTCCCTGTGTCCTTACATGCCAGAAAAAGGGCAAGATAATTCTTTGAGTTCTCTTTTAGAAGGGTGCTAATCCCATTCATCAGGGCTCTATGCTCATGAACCAATCACTTCCCAGGGGCTCCACCTCCTAGTAGAATCACATCAAGGGTTAGGTTTTCAAGATAGGAATTTGGGGGTTGGGGGAATATAATCATTCGTTCAATTACATTAATTTCACCTGGCAAGAACTGTTGAAATGACGCAGTGGTTTCCTTTCCTCAAAAGAAATGATATTTGATCAGAGAATGAAGAACAGAGAGAAATTATGAGGGCATACAAGGGTTGGAGAAGGTATTCCAAACAGAAGCAACAGCAATTTCAAAGCACTCAGGCATAAGTGCAACGGTGGTCACTGGAGGTCAAGTGGCTGGAATGGTGGGACTGGATCACATGGAGAGTCTTTACATCACAGTCAAGAGTTTAGACTGTATTTTATTGGTTGATTGATTGATTGATTGATTGAGACAGAGTCTTGCTCTGTCGCCCAGGCTGGAGTGCAGTGGCACAGTCTCAGCTCATTGCAACCTCCTGCCTCCTGGTTTCAAGTAATTCTTCTGCCTCAGCCTCCTGAGTAGCTGGGACTACAGGTGTGTGCCACCATGCTTGGCTAATTTTTGTATTATTAGTAGAGGCAGAGTTTCACCATATTGGCCAGGCTGGTCTGGAACTCCTGACCTCGGGATCCACCTGCCTCGGCCTCCCAAAGTACTGGGATTACAGGCGTGAGCCACGATGTCCAGCCCTAGACTTTATTTCATGGGCATCCAGATACCATGAGAAGAGGATGTGATACGTGTGAGCTTTACCTCAGCAGTGAGACCTTGTTTGTCCGCCCCCAGGCTCTCTGCTACAAAAACAGCCTCCCTGCCAAAGACCTGTTTGCAAAACTGTAAGAAATGATTCTGCCTTCTATATTTTAGGAAAAATCTTTTATTCCTCAAATGACTTTGGAGATATCAGTAGGGCCTGATATGAGAGAAGGGGTTGGGAACCTGCTTCTGAGTTCAGTTTATATCTCAGTTGGTGCGAGAATCTGAAGGTCTAGTTTTTCACTGTGTTTCTCCCAGCTTGCTTCCACTCAAGCATGATTTGTACCTTCTTGACTCTACCCTTCTATCTTAGCTGTATGAGAAATGGCTTGAACATAGGGCAGGACTTAAAGGGATGCACTTACTGGCTCTCTCTTACTAGCCCAAATCACAGCATTCATATTTTGGAAAGACTGGTGGCTGTGAGGAAGACATACCAGGGTTGGGAGAGGGGGAGACTGCTGCTGAAGTCTCGGAAGCTGATCATGAACACCTGATGGAAGCAGGGACTCTGAGGCCAGGCTGGACTTGAGAGCCAGTGCTCTCCAGGAAGCATGCCCACCCACAGCTCAGCCTGGGGCCTCCTTCCTCTATGGTCTCAGGCTTCTAGAATTGGCTCACACTCTGCCCCATGAGGTAAAAATGGCTGTAACATATTTTAAACATAGGAAGATCTTTTATCCTTTTTAAATATACCCCTCTAACATTTTCTTCCAACTTTTATTTTAGATTCACGGGGTACCAATGCTGGTTCGTTACCTGGGTATTTTGCATGATGCAGAGGTTTGGAATATGAACGATCCCATCATCCAGGTACTGAGCATAGTATCCAAAAGTTAGTTTTTCAACCTTGGCCCCCCTCCCCCTCTCCTTCCCTCTAATAGTCCCCAGTTTCTATTACTGTCATCTTAACATTTTTTAAAAAACAAAACCGATGATAGCGAAGAATAAAACAGATTTATCCATAGTGAATAACTACAGAATTCTGAGGGTCAACTTTATACTTACACTTAGCCTAGACACTGCCAAAAGGGACAAATGGTTCGCCCTACTGTGGAGGTTTTTGAAAACGTCATGTGTGTTTTTAACCAACATTGTTTGACTCTAAGCCCCTATAC
>PVKV010041532.1:0-11378 GCA_004027835.1 Alouatta palliata | reverse complement strand
GTTTTTGCCCATTCAGTATGATATTGGCTGTTGGTTTGTCGTAAATAGCTTTTATCATTTTGAGATACGTTCCATCAATACCTAGTTTATTGAGGGTTTTTAGCATAAAGGGCTGTTGAATTTTGTCAAAGGCCTTCTCTGCATCAATTGAGATTATCATGTGGTTTTTGTCCTTGGTTCTGTTTATGTGGTGGATTATGTTTATAGATTTGCGTATGTTGAACAAGCCTTGCATCCCCGGGATGAAGACTACTTGATCATGGTGGATAAGCTTTTTGATGTGCTGTTGCAATCGGTTTGCCAGTATTTTATTGAAGATTTTTGCATCAATGTTCATCATGGATATTGGCCTGAAGCTTTCTTTTCTTGCTGAGTCTCTGCCGGGTTTTGGTATCAGGATGATGTTGGTCTCATAAAATGATTTGGGAAGGATTCCCTCTTTCTGGATTGTTTGGAATAGTTTCAGAAGGAATGCTACCAGCTCCTCTTTGTATGTCTGGTAGAATTCGGCTGTGAACCCATCTGGACCTGGGGTTTTTTTGGGTGGTAGGCTCTTAATTGCTGCCTCAACTTCAGACCTTGTTATTGGTCTATTCAGGGTTTTGACTTCTTCCTGGTTTAGGCTTGGGAGGATGCAAGTGTCCAGGAATGTATCCATTTCTTCCAGGAAATGTAATTTCTTTACTCTGAAGGGCTCTCAATTTTTAGGAAGATATGGTCAACAGGTTCCTTGTCTGTTAAGAGAAACTGTTGCTACCCTGATGCATTCCCAGCATGACAGAAAAGCCTTGTCTCCTTACTCTAAAGATCTCCCAACCTACTCTAAGTAACTCCCAGGTTGAGGAGAAAGACTTTGTTTCTCAGTAGGGCACCTCTCCAAGTCTGATGAAGAAGGCGTGGCCCTTGTTCCAGGTTCGCTAGGGCTTATACCTGCCGCCCTGAGAAGGAGGCATATAAAGCACTAGCATAATCCAGGCAGAAGCACCAGCTCACAGACCTAAAGTTAACAATGAAGAAATCCATACATGTTACAGCCCAAAGCTGTATACCAACTAATGTCCATGTCTGGGAAGAGCAATTAGAGTTCATTAATTGAGTTGCTGGTAACACTGCCACTCTCAAGGCTAATTATCCTTAATTGGAGTTGTTTACTTTGATGATAAACATTTAGTTTCCTTCCATTCAACTTAACAATATTCCAGGCACTATGCTAGACACTTTGGAGAACACCATAGTTTAAAGAGCTCAGTGTTTATGCATGGGATCAGCCTGATATGTAGATGACTCAAACTTAAGGCAGAAGGTAATGAGTGCAGTAGAGAACTGTATGCTAGTGTTAGAACAGAGATTAATTCTGCTTGGGGGTGAAGGGAGCTGGATTGAGGTTTATAGAAGAAACAATATTTGAGCTAGAACTTAGAAGAATGGAGTAAAATTTCAATGGGTAGGAGAAAGGCATTCCAGGCAGAGGAAACATCAAGTGATTGGAAGCCTAAAAATGCAGAGCATAAATAATTATATATATACTCAGTTGTTTATTTCATTTATTCTTTAGCAAATATTCATTGAATACCTATTATATCCCAGGCACCCTCTTAGGTGCTTTAAATATAGCAGTGAACAAAACAAATTCCCTGTATTCAGAGAGTTTACACTCTAGGGGACTGGGATGGATTACAAACAAATAAACAAACAAATATGTAATTTTTTAGATAGTAATAAATGCTTTGAAGAAAGATAAAGCATAATAAGGGGTATAGTGCGATGGGGGAGAGGTTCTGCTATTTTATATAGAGTGATCACAGAAGTCATCTCTGCAAAGTTGCCAGTTGAATAGAGACTTCAATGCAATGAGGATGTGCATAAAATACATATCCAATGGAAGAACATTTTATTAAATAGATGGAGAAAATAGCAAGTGGAAATACTATGTGGCAAAGCACAATACTGTGTGCTTTCTATGTTCTAGAATCAAGACCTGAGCAACAAGAAGACTAAAATCACCATTTACCAAAATTGGGAAGCCTGAGATAGGGGGCAGACTTGGAATTTATGGAAGGTCTGGAGTTTGGTTTGGAGTGTGTTAGGGTTAGCATGTTTATTAGATATCCAGGTGTAGGTGTCCAGCAGGCAATTGGATATATGAATCTGTAGTTTAGGGAAGATATCCAGTCTGGAGCTAAAAACTGGGAAGCTGATGGTATATTAATTGTATTTAACACCATGAAACTGGATGAGATCGTAAAGGAGCAACTGAAGATAGTCATGGTCTAAAGACTGTGCTCCAAGGTACTCTAATGTTAAGCATTTGGATCAACGAGGAGAAGCCAATGAAAGAGAATTGAAATAAATCATGAGTAGAGAGGTTTTCCAAAATGAATGAAAGAGGTAACAAGGCTCAGAATTACAGCCTGGCATTGGGGATGTAGAAATGGGCTAAGAATTGGGTGTGGAGGTCACCAGGGTGGGGATGTGTAAAGGAGAGAGAAGGGTATGGGAGGCCTCCTGGGCGTTATTTTGGCTCACAGAACTTGGTAGATAACGGTGCCATTTGCTAATACAGGGCATACGAGCAGGAAAGGACTAGCTTGAGCAGAGGAAATAAGAGGAGTCGGGAAAATGTTGAGTTCAGTTTGGGACATTTGAGTTTGAGATTTTTGTAAGGCATTCAAGAAGAGACATCAGACTGACATTTGTAAATGCAAGATCTCTAGAACTTTAAGGCTGACATTGTTTATTCAGCCACTAATCACTGTGTGTTTGTCACTCAACTTCATAACATGGTGTCCACTGACGAGCGGGTGTTGGAGGGGAGGGAAGAGATACTTCGTAAGGAGGAGATTAAAATTTCCTAATCTACTCTGCCACACACTAGATGTGAGACCTTGGGACAGTCATGCCATCTCTTTGAGTCTAGGTTTCCTCATTGGTAAATGGAGACAATATTAATACCTCATGGGTGGTTTGGGGATTAAATGAGATAATGCATGGAAAAAAATCTTGAGAGAAGTAAGTGCCTACAAAATTTTGGTTGGGTGAAACTGTGAATAAAGTGCTGGTTTGAGCACCTCCCAGGAGAACCAGGAAATTCCAGATGGGGAGGTGCAAGTCAAGCAAGGCATACCTGGGAGGTAAGTGGGAAGTGGGAGTAGAAAGGACCTCTCTGGAAGTTCCTGGCATTTCCCTCGAGACTCTAGAAGTTTAAGAGGTGGCCTTCAGGAAGGGCTGCTGGGACGTCTCATCTCACCTGCCTGTCTGGGCTTCCTTGCACATGCATAGGGATGCCTCTCTATTGGGCAGACCTGCTCTTGGGATGTCTATGCCAATTTCCCTAGGAGGGGAGCTGTCTCTGGGGACTAGGTGGGGCTCAGAAGAGGAATAAGAGGCCAGGAACTGAGGGATTGTGGGCTGAGCAGATCTGAAGTGGGTTAGTCATTGACTGGGCTGAGGCAGATGGAAATATAGAAAAAGGGAAAGGATACAATGAGTATAAAATCACAGTAATAATGTAAGAAACAGTGCTTGTGTATGGGAGGGGGTGAAGAGGCTGAGTGATGGAGACTGGAAATAGATTGAGAAGGTAATCTGCACTACAGCGATGCCTGTCAGAGCCTAGCAGAGGGCCTGACACTCAGTCGGTAGGCAGTTTTTGTTGAGTGAATGTATGAATGGAGCAGGGGGGCAGGGTGGGAGGAGAGAGAGAGAGACAGAGACAGAGAATGATATGAGCTGTGGAAGAGTGGATCTGTAACTGAAATCAATTCGACAAACACTATTGATCCCCTATTGCATGCCGGGTACTGAGAAAATAAGAGGCTGAAAGCACAGCGCTGAGTCACAAATAGCTTCAGGCCCTAACAGGCTGACGACCATGTAGAAAGCAATATTGGAAATCACTGTTCTCAGTTGTCTAAAGTGTCTGAGTGTCCATCAGAAAATCCTTACCCTGCCTGCTTCTGGGGTGATTTAGTGTTCCTGTACCTACTATATGTCAAACTCCAGGAAAATCAACAAGGATGCTTTAATATCAGTTAGCAGTACATTAAACTGGGAAGAAAACTCATTTGGAATGTCAAGCACTATCACCTGATTTATGTCTTTTGATTCCTCCCAGAATTCTGAAACGTAGGCATCATGAATCGTTCCCATTTTCGACATGACAAACCTGAGGCTCTTAAGTAGAATGGCTTGCTCAAGATGACATGGTAGCAGAACCAGGATTCAAACCTATTTGTCCTATTTACTGGCCAGTTCTCTGTTCTCTCATCCCTGGCTGCATTCATGAATCCTGTACACATCCAGCCCCAACACTGCCTCCCAAAGACTGGATTAATGGAAACACACATATCTGAAGTTAGCATATGTTAAACAGAAACATATGCTGCACAGGAGGAATCTTGGCTTTAGTATAGATTTTACATCAGGGACTCTAATATAAAAAGGCTCCTAGTGCAATTCATTCATTCACTCATTACTCATTCACTCATTTAATCACATATGTTTATCTATACTTAAAACGTAGGCTGATCTCATGCTATGTGTCCCAAACAGTTGTGAGTAAAATATAAGTCAGAAATGGTGAGTTACATAGGTAAGTTCTCACTCTATTAAGTGATGGGGAAACTAAGGAGAACAATGATAATAGCTAACATTTGTTGAGTACTATACTTCCCATGGTTTAACTTCTTATATCTTCAAAGTAAGTGTCTGAGGTGTAGGTACCATTATTTTTTCCATTTTCTGGTTGGAGAATGGAGACCCAGAGAAATTATATAGCTTGCCTAAGATCACATGGCTAGTTAAGTGGCAGAGCCAGGATTTCAATCCAGGAAGTCTGGCTCCAGAGTTCCCAAAATGACAATTCCTGGATGGGATATGTGCTATATTTTCTATCCTCTCTTCTCCATCATTCTGACATTCCTTCTTCTCTACGCAAAGGAGATCTCTCTCCCTTTTTTGCATCATTCTCTTTGCCAATCCATGCTTCTGTTTCTTCTGTTATCTTTGCCTGGAGTGACCCCTCCCCACAGCTTTACTCTCCTATGCAACTCTCTGAACTCTTACCGTGCTGAAAATATCACTTCCGATGTTGTCAGCTCCTTCCTGAAGTTTCACATGAACCCACTTGATCAATGTGAAGTGAACCCTTTCTCTTCCTCTGTAGAGTCTGTGGTTCTTGTTCTAAATATTGTGTAGCATTTACTATGTTCTGCTGATATTTTTGTTTTTATATTATTACTTATATTTCCTTCCTCTCCCCACTGCCAACTGGATTGCAACTTTCTTAAGAGCTAGAATCATGTCTTGAGTCCTCAAATTGTTTGGCATGGTGCTGAGGGGTTGTAGGTGTCCGTTTGTACAGAAGTGAATTATATGACGCTTAGTTTTCCAGATATATATGAGTTTCATGCAGTATGTCTTGGTGTATGAGTCTAAGTTACCTGCTTTCTGAAGGTATTTTTCACATCTTTGTTGCAAGTTGTAGATAGTGGTGTGAAGCATGGGTGTGATGATGCCATAGAAGACAACAATGAATTTGTTTTTACCTTGGAAAAACAGGTATGAGATTTTAATAGGCTGTGAAAGGACCTGGGGAAGAAGAGCAGATAATACAAATGCAGTGACCACAGTTGAAATCCCATGGTGTCAGTATCCTTAGAACAGCCCATAATACTTCCAGAGGGAGAAGGGATGTTTGGCTGGGGACTATCTAGTGCTTTTGTCATTTCATAACTATCTTGATACCAGAAAACAAATTTCACCTGAAATTCCCCAGCAGAGCTGGGATGAGGCAGGACACATAAACTGGTTTCCTTGGAAAATGTTGGTTATGTAGAAGATAGCACATTCTTACTTCTGAACGCTGGTGGAATCACCTCCCAGCAGATAGTTTGGGGAGGGATAGTATGGGGAGAAATACCAGATATAGGTGATGGGGAGGAAGGCAGCAAATCACACTGCCATGTGTGTACCTATGCAACGATCTTGCATGTTCTTCACATGTAACCCCAAACCTAAAATGCAATAAAAAGTATATATATTAAAAAAAAAAAGAAGAAGAAAAAAAATGGGAGTGTGGAAAGTGAGAAACTTTCCTCCCAAGCCATCAAGGAAAGAAAAAAATACTGCTTCAGAAATCTGGGCACTATTTGAAGAAAGCAGCTGTTTCCCCACGTTTGCCACTGAAAACTTTGCACTAGTCTAACCTAGACTTGAGGAACTACAGTTCTATCTGAATGCAGAATATAGAGGAAAAGCTGCCTCTTCATTGAACCAATGAAAAACTGCACATTGGTCATGTTTCAGGACTCTAAACCATACCTGCTGCTGCTTTTACCCTTTGAAGCTGATTAAATCAACTGCCCAGGGCCCACCTTGAGCTGTTGTCTGCTGGGTTTCTCCATCTTTGGTGGAGGTAAATGCTTCTGTCTGAGTGTATCTCAGGCTCTAAAGAGCAAAGATTGGTGTGCAGAGACTAGTCTCTTCAAATTCTCTGGACTACCTGAGGCCAGGTTATCTGGGGGATCTGGCTTCCAAAGGAGAAATTAGAACATAATAGGAATCTGTGTGGAAAACATGTGGAGTCACTGAGGGAAGGTAATGTAAAGGTTAAACATTCCTCCGTTTCTCTTCCTTCTGTTATTCAACTTCCTGTAGCCTGTAGCCTATCAAACTCGTGGATATCCAGTTTACTTATTTTTTGTGATGGAGAGCTCATTACAAAAATGAGAAAAGATGTCAGAAAAGCTCTAGCTGTTTCTTGTTACCCTATGGAGTCACAAAGAGTAAATTTAAACTTTCTTCAAAATGACAACTTTTCAAATATTCAAGATAGCTCTTATTGCCTTCATCGCCTAATATCCTGATTATTCAATATTCCCCAACAAATCTACCAAATCTCTACCCTTTTTTCTAATCTATACTGCAAAAGTGTAATCTCTATACAGGGCCCTTTTATCTCATTGCTTTCCTGCTACAGAGCCTAAAATGCATTCCAACTGTTTATTTTTGTCACCGTCTTTTAGAAATCAGGTCTATTGAGGTATATATAGTAAAATTTACCCAGTTTTAGGTTTACAGTTCTGAGTTTCAGAAAACATACAGTCATTTAACTATCACCACATAAATACGTGGAATATTCTCATCAACTCATATGTCTCTACGTGCATCTTTGCAGCCAATCCCTCCCTCCATCCTTAATCCCATAACCACTAATTTAATTTCTCTCCCTTTTCCAGAAAGTTAGGTAACTGGACTACGGAATATACAGCCTTTTGTGTTCTTCTTTCACATAGTACAATGCTTTTGAGATTCGTACATGTTGTGGCATGTATCAGTAGTTTGTTCCTTTCACTGGTAATATTGCTCCATTCTGTAAATGTACTACAATTTAATCATCCATTCAGTAGTCGATAGAAATTCAGGTTTATCCTGCTTTGTTAACTATTTTGAGTAAATCTGCTATGAGCATTTTCATATAAGTATTTGTAGATATATGCTATTATTTCTTTAGGATAAATACATAGGAATGAAGTGGCTGGATCATAAGTTATTTGTTTAAATTTATTAGAAACTACTAAACTGTTTTCCAAAGGGGCTATACTCTTTTCCTTTCCCAACAGCAATGCGTATGGTTTAATTGTTCTGAAACATCATCAGGTATTGTCAGGAATCTTTGCTTTGTTTTGTTTTTAACATTCTAGAAAATGTGTATCGCTATTTTATTGTGAGTTTAATATGAATTTCTCTAAAGAATAATTATATTGGATATCTTGAAGTGTCTTTAAAACTTCTCAAATTTTCTTCGGGTTGTTTGTTTTATTATTATTGAGCTGTGAGAGTTATTTATATATTCTGGATACAAGTCCTTTATCAGACATGTGTTCTGAAAATATTCCTGTCTGTCTGTGGCTTGCCTGTTCATTTCCTTAACAGTGTCATTCGAATAGTAGAGGTTTGGAATGATAAAGTCAAATTTATTAAATTTATTTTTGTTGTCTATATGTTTTTTGTGTTTTTTCTAAGAAATCCTTGCCTAACACAGATCACATTAAGTTTCCCCAGAAGTTTTTTGGGTTTTGGCTTAACATTTAGAACTATGATCCATTTGGAGTCAGCTTTTAAATATGGTACAGAGTATAAGTTAAAGCTCATTTTTATGCATGTGGTGGTCCAACTGTTCCAGCATTCTTTGCTGAACATATCCTTTCATCATTAAATATTTAGTCACCTTTGTAGAAAATCAGTTGATCATATGTATTTTGGATCTCTTTCTAGACTCTATTTTGTTTCATTGATCTGTCACGTTTTCCTGGTTGTTGTAGCTTTCCAGTAAGTCTTGGAAGCAGGTAATGTAAATCTTCCAGTGTTGTTCTTTTTCAAAATTGTTTTGGCTATTTTGGACAGTATAGCTCAGCATAAAACAGGGCCTTTAAAAATTGAAAATCATTTTTCAAGGATGATTTCAATCACCCTTTTTTCTAAATAAATCTAAATCAATGATTGAAAATCATCATGAGATCTATTTAGAAAAGGAGTAATTATCCCCATCACTTCTCCATTTAACAGTCCAATTTGGCCTGTTCTTAAATGTGGTAAGGTTGAATGGAACCTCGTAATGGCTTATCTCAGCTTTAATTCTTGGTCCCACCCATTAAACCCTGTGTATTAATTTCATATTATTGCTGTAACAAATTACCACAAATTTAAGGGCTTTAAATACCCAACTCTATTACATTACAACTCTGTAGATCAGAAGCCTGACTTGGGTTATTAAGTTGATATCAAGGTGTTGAGTGAACTGTTTCTTTCTAAAATCTCTAGGGAAGAATTTGTTTTCTTGCTCTTTCCAGCCTCTGGAAGCTGTCTACATTACTTGGCTTGTAACCCTTTACATCTTAAAAGCCATTGCCAGCTGTGTCTTTCTCATGTCACAACATTACTCTGATGCTGACTTTTCTTCTACTTCCCTCATTTACATTTAAGGGCCTTGTATATTTATCTGGGTTCACTGGATAATCAAGAATAATTGCCCTGATTTAAGATCACTGAAATATGGAATTTATATTCCATCTGAAACATTAGTTCTTTTTTGCCATCTAATGTTTTCTCTATATATACATTGATATAGAATATATTTTTGTATTATTAATTATATAAATATAATTAATGTAACATAGTTATATGTTACATATATAATATGTATATTCATAGGTTCTGGAGGTTAAGACATGACATCATTCTGAGACCATTATTTTGCCTACCACAGTCATGATGTATTTTCCTTAGTATATATTGCTAGATTCTGCTTGTTAATATTTCCTTAAGGCTTTCCACATTTTTTCTCCTGAGGGATTTTTTTCTGTACTTTTCTTGACTTGTGATGCCCTTGTCCAGTTTTGATATCAGGTGGTGTATTGGTGCAATGTGCTGGACAGTGTTCCTTAGGCTTATCTTTTCTGGAAGATTTTGTTTGTAATTTATATTATTTTTTCATTAAATGCTTGGAAGAATTTTCCACTGAAGACACATGTGACTGAAGTTTTTTTGTTGTTTCTGTTTGTTTGGATGCTTCTAACTATGAATTTAATTTCTGTAGTAACTATAGGACAATTTAGGTTGTTGATTTTTTTCTTGAGTGAGCAATAGTAGTGCCTTTCAAGGAATTTGTCTATGTCATCTATGTGATCAAATTTATTGGCATAAATTGTTCAAAATAGCCCGTTTTTATATTTTTTTAATTTCTGTAAGATCTGTAGTAATGCCCTTCCTTCCTTTCTAACATTGGTAATTTGTGTCTTCCTTTTTTCTTCTTGATCCATCTAGCTTGAGGTTCATACACTTTATTGTTCTTGTCTAACAACCAGGCTTTGGTTTCATTAATTTTTATTGATTTTGAATTACTTTAAATGAATTGTGTCTCCTGTGTCCCAGAAAATAGGCCATTTTTGTTGCAAGTACCACGTGCACCTGACACTAATACATATTGTATTGTTGGCTGGAGTGTTCTATAAATGTCAGTTATATCAACTTTGTTGACAGTGCTGTATAGATCTTCTATATTCTTACTTATTTTTGTCTACTTGTTCTATTACTATGCTAAAGTCTCCAACTGTAATAGTGTATTCATCTTTGTTTCCTTTTAGTTCTAACAGTTTTTGCTTCATGTATTTTAAAATTCTATTGGTAGGTACATACACATTTAAAATTATATTGTTTTCTTAACAAATTGAATTATATATCATTGTGTAACGTATCTATTCAGCTCTGGTGGTAATACTATTTACTCTGGAGTGTTCTTGGTGTGATATTAATTAATACAACCATTCTATCTTTCTTTTGGATAAGACTTACATGGTATATCTTTTTATTTTGTTTTTCATCTATTGATGTTTCTTCTAAACAGCGTACAGTTGAGTCTTGCTTTTACAGACAATCTCACAAGATTGAACTGTTCTGTAGGTGTTCAGATCGTTTACATTTAGTGGAATTATTGATATTGTTACACTTACAACTATACCTTGATAGTTACTTTTGTTCATCTGATCTGTTCTTTGCTCAGTTTTAGTTTCTTGTTTCCTTTGGAATAAATTGGATAATCTTTATGATTCCAATTTATTTCCTCTATTGACTTATTTATGCCTTTTTTGAAACTGTGTTTACTGGCTTTACTATAGTTTGCAATATACAATTACACCAAATTATATTTTTATATAAAATTACATATTTTATATTTTTATATATTATTATATATAACTATGTATTTATATATCACAATATATAGTATATAAATATACTATATTATATGTTATAATGTGTTATATATTATATTATATATTAACATATAACATATAATATATAATATATATTTGTATACTAATATATATTAATCATATAAATTGATCTATGAATTGTAATATATAATACAAAAAATATATACATATTTTTATATATTATATATTATAATATATTCATTTATTGTGTGCTAATTTGCATATTATACTATGTATTCCACAACATAAAAATATATATTAAAATATTATATATAATATATAATTATATTGATAATACACATTGTAATATACAATATATTATATTATATATAAATATGTAAAATATATAATTGTATATAAAATATATAATGAGGTGTAATAATATATAAATGTGTATAATTATATTATTAGTATAAGTATGAATATATTATATGTTATATAATGTAATGTACATAATATAGAGTATAAATTGTATATAATATTATGTACAATGTTATCTATATTATATAATATATATCATATACTATATAGTATATAATATACACTATATATATTATGTATACATAGTACAATATGGTATATAATATGGTATATTTTGTATTACAT
>PVKV010041531.1:0-11379 GCA_004027835.1 Alouatta palliata | reverse complement strand
CCCCACCCCCCGCTGTCCCTCCCCTTTTCCCCCCCAAATGACCCCCGTGTGAGATGCTCCCCTCCCTGTGTCCATGTGTTCTCATTGTTCAACACCCGCCTATGAGTGAGAATATGCGGTGTTTGATTTTCTGTTCTTGTGTCAGTTTGCTGAGAATGATGGTTTCCAGGTTCATCCATGTCCCTACAAAGGATGCGAATTCATCGTTTTTGACGTCTGCATAATATTCCATGGTGTATATGTGCCACATTTTCCCTGTCCAGTCTATCATCGATGGGCATTTGGGTTTCCTGACTTTTTAATGATCACCATTCTAACTGGCAGAAGATATTATCTCATTGTGGTTTTGATTCGTATTTTTCTAATGACCAATGATGATGAGATTTTTTTCATATTTATTGTCCACATAAATGCCTCCTTTGAAAAGTGTCTCTTCATATCCTTTGCCCACTTTTTGATGGGGTTTTTTTTTTTTCTTGTAAATTTGTTTAACTTCCTTGTAGATTCTAGATGTTAGCCCTTCATCAGTTGAATAGATTGCAAAAATTTTCTTCCATTCTGTAGGTTGCCTGTTTATTCTGATGATAGTTTCTTTTGCTGTGCAGAAGCTCTTTAGTTTAATTCATCCCATTTGTCAATTTTGGCTTTTGTTGCAATTGCTTTTGGTGTTTAGTCATGAAGTCTTTGGCCATGCCTATGTCCTGAATGGTATTGCCTAGGTTTCCTTCTAGGGTTCTTATGGCATTAGGTCTACATTTAAATCTTTAATCCATCTGGAGTTAATTTTTGTATAAGGTGTAAGGAAGTGGTCCAGTTTCAATTTTCTGTATATGGCTAGCCAGTTTTTCCAACACCATTTATTAAATAGGGCATACTTTCCCCATTTCTTGTTTTTGTCAAGTTTGTCAAAGGTCAGATAATTGTAGATGTGTGGTGTTATTTCTGAGACCTCTGTTCTGTTTCATTGGTATATATATCTGTTTTGGTACCAGCACCATACTGTTTTGGTTACTCTAGTCTTATTGTATAGCAGATCTCTTTAACTAATTCACCTGCATAACTCAAATTTTATGCCTCTTATGTTTCATTTCCAAGCTAAATGTGGGGTTATGTTATCCTCTGTCAGATAAGACACAGAAAGATCCCTTTAAATGACCTTCATTTTCTGATGGTTAAAGTTGGATTAGAAGAACAATATCTGATGGATAAGTAACAGGCAATGAGTTATTCCAGAGTCTTGGGAATTTTATAACACCTTTTTAGGAGAAGTAATGAGAGAACCTCTTTGTTTAAATATATATGTGTGTGTGTGTGTGTGTGTGTGTCTATGTGTGTGTATGTGTTTGTGTGTGTATTTTTTCTGCCTCTAAGCTGATCCAGAACAAGAGACTAAGATTATACTCTGAAACAAACTCTTAAATACACAGGTGGAGGAGAAGTGAAGAGGGAGAACTGTAGGAAGAGAGATGGTCATACTTTTTCTTTTTTTATTTTCCATTAGCAAATTATTCAAATGAATGGCATGATATAGAAACTGTTAAATTCAAAACTGAATGTTTTATAGTCCCAACAGTTTTTTTAAAATTATTGAAACTGGTGATTCATGATCTAGCTCTGTTTTACGTGTGAGTGAATTATAAAAATAGACTTTCTTTTTTTCATTTTATCATTTATTTACATCATCTTCAGCTGAAAAAATTCAGTAACCGTTCTTCACATGTGTGTTGCAATAAAAATAAGCTTAGGTAGGGCTTGTTTACTATTAAGTAAAATTACAAACTTTTAATGTCAATGCATAGCTTCATATTGTTAATCATTCATTTTTAAGACAATTATTTCTTTCTTTAATATTCTATTGAATATTTGATTAGATACATTTCTGTAATATTCAATTTATATATTTGACTCTTAATTTTAATTTTTTATTTATATACATCATTTTAATAAGGGCTATGTATTTTCACACTGCTGTAAAGAATTGTCTGAGACTGAGTAACTTAAAAAGGAAAAATATTTAATTTATAAAGGAAAAATATTTAATTAACTCACATTTCAGCATAGCTGGGATCCACAAGGAAAGCATGAGAAGGAAAGGGAGTGTTCTTTAGAAGCAGAGACCCATTTCCGGCTAACAGATGACAAGGAAATGGGGACCTCAGTGGCTGGGAAAGCCTCAGGAAACTTACAATCATGGCAGAAGGCAAAGGAAAAGCAAGGCACCTCATTCACAAGGTGGCAGGAAGGAGAAGGATGCAGGATAAACTACCCCACACTTATGAAACCACTGGATCTCATGAGAACTTACTATCATGAGAATAGCATGGGAAAAGCCACCCACATGATTCGCTTACCTCCACCTCGTCTATCCCTTGACACATGAGGATTATAGGCAGTACAATTCAAGATGAGATTTTGGGTGGGAACAGTGCCAAACCATATGAGGCTGTAACAGAATTTGGCATGCTATAACATTTTTGAAAAAGTAAGTTATAATTAAAAAGTTAAAACTGTAAGTAAAAAACTAAAAAATTAAAATTTTATAGTTAATTTAAGATAATTAGAATTTAACTTTAAATTTAAACAAAATGAAAATGATAAATAATTTGAAACATGACTTTAAAAAATCAAATCAAACACATTTCCATTTTAAAATCATTTATAATTTTCTAAGCACCTCCAATGAACCAGGCAATGAGCTGGACTCTGTTATATTCATTTTATTATCTTCTCACCTTTAATTCCTTTTTTTTCTTCTAACATTATCTATCCTTCTTTTTGACATTATATTTTGATATGTTATGACAGCAAATCATATATATGTCTTTTAATCCTCTCCTAAGGTAGCCTGAGATGGTAAATGTATGTTTTAATAAGAAAACACTATTCTGTTCACTGCTTCTATGAGCTCAAGTGATTTAGACTCCACAAATGAGTGACATTATATAGTATTTGTCTTTCTGTTTTGGCTTATTTCATTTACCAGAATGCCTTCCAAGTTCACCCATATGTTTCAAAATGACAGAATTTTATTTATGGCTCAATATATTCCGTTGCATACATATACCCCATTTTCTTTATCCACTCATCTGTTGTTAGACACTTAAGTTGATTCCCTATCTTAACTATTGTTTATAGTGTTGCAAGAAACATTCTCATTTTCTTAATGGTTTATAGGATTTCTCTATACATTTGGAAATCTCAAGTTTGATTGTTTGTATGTGTTGCAAATCTCTTCTTTTATTTTATAAATGTAAAACCCTGGGATTAGTTTGAGTAGATTTGTTCATTACTATGAGTGTATGTTTATTGCATGGGCACAGACACAGACACACGCATGTACATATACATACAAAGAACAAAATTGGCTCATCCCAACCTTACTATGTCTGTTTTATTAATCTAATAGTGACTAATTAGTGACTCATCACCCTAAAATTATTAACAACCAAGTGTCTTGGTGAAGAAGAAAACAAATCTATCAAATGTCTCTAAAGGCAACATATTACAGATACATTTCTGCCTTGTGAATATATTGAATTGCTAGTCATTAAGGATATATTCTATCACTGTGGTAGAAATTCTGAAGTCTAAAATTATATCATAGCTATTTATATGGGTAAAATATGTTTAATAGTAACTTAGCTTTCCTCATTTATAAAATAAGAATTTGGATTCAGAAATGATTAGGGTTTCTTACTAGATTAAATATCCTAATATTTGACAATTCCAGAAATCCAATGATGGCATAGATAAAATTTACTTTTATCAGTAACCTTTTTATGTGGGGAGGTAAAGAGCCTAAAGCATACATGAGGTTAATATGTCAATTATATAATTTTTGTAATTGTCATTTGTAGAAAAACATTGTAATCACTTCGTAAGTCATATTAACTTGTGAAATTTCTGCTAACAGTGCTACTTTTTACTCTTTGAAACGTATATGTAAAACATAACATTGCTTATCCACTTTTCAAAATCTGACATTTATGGATTATTCATTCCCTAAGCACTCACTTGCTAAGATCAGATAATAGTAAAATTTAATACACTGTATAATTTAATTCTTTAAGCTACTTTATGTATTAAATTATTATAAATCACTAGCTTTATAGAAATGGCACCAATTCTCAAGGCTGAGAAATAGGCCAAAGTCTCACATTTAGAAAAACACTCTAAATTGAGATTAATATTCACATACTTTAACTCTGGAGACTATTACCATGTTTATTAAACACATGCACACACACACTTGCCCATACTCCAGATTTAAAGACTACTTCAGAAGGCTTTAATTATTTTATCATTCACATTTCTGTTACAAGCATGAATTAAAAGGCTATGTTGCTGAGTTAGTGTATACAGGTATCTTTGCATTAAATATTGGCTTGTAAAGGTCCCTAAACAGAGTTTCTTGTAGTTTTCAGACCACCTATCTGGTTTAGACATTTACCCCAATGTGTTGGAAACCTAATCCTCAGTGTGGCCGTGTTGGGAGGTGGGACCCAATGTGAGGTATCTGTATCAAGGAGACACCACTCTAAAAAATGGATTAATCATCATGAGCATGAGTTCCTTTTACAAGTATGACTTTAGCCTTCTTTTCTTTCTCTGTCTCTCTCTTGCCCTCTTTCTTTCCACAATGGAACGAAGCAGCAAGAAGACTCCCCAGATGCTAGGGACTTGATCTTGGACTTCCCAGCCTCCAGAAGTGTGAGAAATTTTTTTTTTTAATTACCCAGTCTTAGGTATTCTGTTATAGCAACACAAAATGGACTAAGACAGAAAATTGGTACTACAGAAGTGGGATGTTGCTTTAACAAATATCTATAAATGTCAAAGTGGCTTCAGCACTGAGTAATGGGAGGAGGCCAAAAGTATTTGGAGGAGCAGAGTAGAGAAATCCTGGATTGCCATGAATATAACTTTAGGAGAAATTCTGGTGAGAAGTCAGAAAAGAACTGTAGGAAGACTATAGAACTTCTCTGAGATTACTTAAGTGGTTGTGATCAGAATGTTCGTAGAAATATGGACAGTAAAGACCATTTTGATGAAGTTTCAGACAAAAATGAGGATTGTCTTATTGGAAACTGGAGGAAAGCTCATTCTTCTTATAAAATGGCAAAAAAAACTTCGTTGAATTGTGTGTATGCACTAGGGCTCTATAGAAGACAGAAGTTAAGAGCAATGAGCTAGGGCAGGTGTACCCAACCCCCAGGCCACAGACCAGTAACAATTCATGGCCTGTTCAGCAGCGGATCTCACAGTAGGATCTGAGCAGTGGGCAAGTGAGCCTTACTGCCTGAGCTCTGCCTCCTGCCAGATCAGCAGTGATATTGACTCTTATAAATGCATGAATCCTATCGTGAATGGCACATGTGACTAATCTAGCTTGTGCACTCCTTATAAGAATCTAACTGATGTCCTAGGTGAACAGTTTTATCCCAAAACCATCCCCCCACAACCCCCATCTGTGGAAAAATTGTCTTCCACAAGACCAGTCCCTGGTGCCAAAGAGTTTGCAGACTTCTGAACTAGGGTGTCTGTTCAGAAATTTCTAAGCAAAATATGGAAAGGTTTGCATAGCTTATTTTAACTGCATAGAGTAAAATGAGAGAGGAAAGAAATAATTTTATGAACCCTGAAAATCTGAGATAGGTCTCAGTTAATTTAGAAAGTTTATTTTGCCAAGATTGAGAATGCACACCCTCAGGAGGTGCTGATGACATGTGCCCAAGGTGGTCAGAGCACAGTTTGGTTTTATACCTTCTAGAGAGACATGAAACATCAATTAACATATGCAAGAAGAGCATTGGTTTGGTCTGGAAAGGTGGGACAGCTCCAGGCAAAGAGAGGAAGATTAGAATCAGGGAAGGGTCTTCCAGGTCATAGGTAGATAAGAGACAAAGGGTTGCATTCTTTTGAGTTTCTGATTAGCCTCTCCAAAGGAGGCAATCAGATATGCATTTATCTCAGTGATCAGAGGGGTGACTTTGAATAAAATGGGAGGCAGATTGGCCCTAGTTCTCAGCTTGACTTTTCCCTTTAGCTTAGTGATTTGGGGGCCCCAAGATTTATTTTGCTTTACAATGTAAACTTCATAGAGTAACAGAATAGAGTAATAAAATAACAAATGTATAAATTTGGAAGATTTGCAGCCCATTCACGTAAAGAAAGAAATAGCATGCAAGGGGGTGTGTGTGTGTGCTGGGGCAAGGGGAATATTTGAAAAAGGAATCAGCATTAATAGAATGAAGCTAGGTGCTATTCATCAAGACAATGGGAAAATGATGCCAAACGCATTTCAGAGCTCTTTGAGGCTGGCCTCATCACAGGCCAAAGCTCTAGGGGAACAGAGTGGTTTTGGGGAACAGGGCTAAGAATCCCTCCATCGACTTGCTACCTAGGGTAACTTCAGGACTCTCTTCACCACATTTTGCTGCAGGGCTTCTAAGCCACTCGGCTGTGGCTGTGGTAGACCCAGATGTGACTAAGGCTTCTGTTCTGGAGGGTACAGGTGGTAATTCATGGCAGCATCCACATGGCACAAAATCTTCATGTATACAGAATGCAGTAATTGTGGGGGCATGGCTTCTTCTACTTAGATTTTACAGGATGCAGCTGACAGACAAGGTGGAGTCACCATAGAGAGTCCCCACTGTGGCAATGCCTAGTGGAATCCTGGGAGCAAGGCCACCTCTAAGACACCGGAACTATGGATTTATGAACATGGAACACCAGCTTTGGAGGGCTGCAGGCACAAAAGACTTCAACTTTTCTTCAAAAGGCTGTCGATAAATAGATAAACAAAAATAACCAAAAGCTACTTTAACCCATGAGAGCTCCCACATGGGCTGAGTCCAGTAAAGCCATAGGAGTAAGGCTGCTCGGAGTCTGGGGGTCCAACCTCCATCCTAGTGTGTCCTGTGGGCAACATATTAAGTGAAAGATATTCTGAAATTTTAACATATAATTCCCTATTGGATTGTGGACTTACTTAGGGCCCATTACTCCTTTCTTCTTACCTATTTACCTTTTGGAATGGGAATGTCTATATTCTCTATGCCTGTTGCACCATTGTATTTTGAAAGTAGATCATTTGTTTTGATTTCAGAGGTTCACAGCTAGAAAGACATTTGCCTCAGGATGACTCATGCCTTGACTTTCATAGTATTTGAGACTTTGGGTTTTGAACTTTTGAGTTGATGCTGGAATAAGTTAACATTTTGGGACTATTGGGATGTAATGAATATATTTTCCATCTGAGAAAAGACATTAATTTGAAAGATCAGGAGCATAATGCTATGGTTTGAATGTATCCCCCCAAAGTTAATGAACTGGAAACGTGATCCCCAATGTGGTGGTGTTGAGAAATGAGGTGTTTGCATTATGGGAGCACTACCCCCCAAAGTAGATGAATTTGTGGGAGTGAGTTTGCCATTATGAGAGTGGGTTTTTACCAAAAGACAAGTTTGGCCTTCTTTTTACTTTCTCTCTGACCCTCTTTTGTCCTCTCGTCTTCCACTATGAGATGATACAGCAAGATAGTCCTCACCACATGCTGAAGCCTTGATCTTAGACTTTCCAGTCATCCTCCAAAACCATAAGGAAAATATTTTATCTTCTTTATAAATTACCAAGTCTCAAGAATTCTGTTACAGCTTCACAAAATAGACTAAGACACTATCTTTCAAAATAATTGAAGATTTTACATTTCTTTACACTAAAGAATACTGACCTTATTCTAAATAGCAATAATTAAGAAGGTTAAATATGTGTCACTTTTGTTTTTTTACCAATGATACTTTTAGATAATTTTATTTGCAGCTAAAATGAATGCTTAGCTCTCTCCATTAGGTCCATTAATTGACTTAAATTTAAAATTCCTAAGGGAAACCTTTTCAAAATAATCATTAAATTAGATATTTAGTAATGCCGAACACATACATTACAATAGTTCTTCTTTTAAAATAGTTATTTAAGTAACAAATAAAAATAATTTTATATATTTATGGTGTACAGCATGATATTTAGATATATATGTAGATTATGGAATACCTAAACCAAGCTAATTGTAACATATGCATTAACTCACATACTTATCTTTTTTGTGATGGAAACATTTAAAATCTAGTATCTCAGCAATTTTCAAATATATAAGACAATGTTATTAACTGTAGTCACCATGTTGTACAGTGGATATCTTAAACTTAACTCCTTCTAAATGAAATTTCATATCCTTTGACCAACATCTCCCTAACCTATTCTCTCACCCTAAGGTCCACTTGCTGCTTCTATAAGTCTAACTTTTTTATATTTCACATGTAAGTTAAATCATATGATATTTGTCTTTCTATGCATATCTCCCAGGTTCACCAATGTTGTTGTAAATTGAGAGAATTCTTTTTTTAAGGCTAAATAGTATTTCATGGTGTGAGTATATATATATATATATATATATATACCAGAATGTATTTATTTATTAATCTGTTACTCAACACTGAAGTTTACTTTGTATCTTAGCTATTGTAAATGATACTGAAATGAACATGGTAGCATAGGTATCTCTGACATACTGATTTTATTTCCTTTGGATATATATTCAGTAGTGAGATTGTTGGATCATATGGTAATTTTATTTTTAACTTTTTCAGGAACTTGCATTCTGTTTTCCATATTGACTGTACCATTTTTCACTCCCACTAACAATGTACCAGGGTTCCCTTTTCTCCACTTTCTTGACAACACTTGTTATTTTTAATCTTCAGATAGTGGCCATGCTGGCAGGTATGAGGCGATATTGCATGGTAGTTTTAATTTGCATTTCCCAAATAATTAGTTATGTTGAGCATCTTTTGACATACTGGCTGCCCATTTGCTTGCTCTCATTCCATTTAGTTCCTTTGCCCATTTTTCAAATCAGGTTATTTGATTTTTTGCTATTGACTAATTTGAATTTCTTACGTATTTTGGATACTTATTGCCTATCAGATGTATGCTATGCAAATATTTTTCCAATTCCATAGGTTGTCTTTTCATTGTTGATTTTTTTTGTTCTGCATGATATTTTTAGTTTGATGTAATATCATTTGTCTATTTTTGCTTGTTGTCTGTGCTTTTGGAGTCATATTGAAAGAATTACTGCTCAGACCAATGTCTGAAGCCTCTCCCTTATATTGTTTCAGTAGTTTTATAATTTCAGGTTTTTCGTTTATGTACTTAATCCATTTTGAGTTAATTTTTTACCTAGAGTGAGATAAGAGTCCAATATAATTCTTTTGCATTTGTATATATAATTTTCCCAACACCGCTTATTGAAGAGACTCTCCTTTCTCCATTGTCTGTTCCTGGTATCTTTGTTCAAAATAAGTTGACCATAAATGTGTGGATTTTTTTCTGAGCTTTTTATTTGTTGCATTGGTTTATGTGTCTGTTTCTTTGCCAATACATTACTATTTTGATTACCATAGATTTAAAGAATATTTAGAAACTAGGTTGTGTGATGCCTTTGGCTTTATCCTTTTGCTCAAAATTGCCTTGGCTATTGAGGTCTTTTGTGGTTCTATATAAATTTTAGGATTGCTTTCCGAAATGCTATTGAAATTTTTATTGGAATTGCATTTAAGCTGTAGATTCCTTTAGGTAGTATGAATATTTTAACAACATTAAATTTTTTACATATATATTTTTTTATTGTACTTTATGTACTGGGGTACATGTGCAGATCATGCAGGTTTGTTGCATGGGTACATACATGGCAATGTGGTTTGCTGTCTCCATCCCCCCGTCACCTATATCTGGCATTTCTCCCCATGTTATCCCTCCCCAACCTCTCTACCCACTGCTGACCCTCCCCTAGTCCCCCCCAACAGACCTCAGTGTGTGATCCTCCCCTCCCGGTGTCCATGTGTTCTCGTTATTCAACACCTGCCTATGAGTGAGAATATGCAGTGTCTGATTTTCTGTTCTTGTGTCAGTTTGCCGAGAATGATGGTTTCCAGGCGTGAGATGGTAGCTCAATGTGGTTTTGATTTGCATTTCTTTATTGACCAGTGATGATGAATATTTTTTCATATGTTTGTTGGCCTCATATATGTCTTATTTTGAAAAGTGTGTGTTCATATACTTTGCCCACTTTTGAATGGATTTGTTTGTTTTTTCCTTGTAAATCTGTTTTTTTTTATTTTATATATGTATATTTTTTATTGCATTTTAGGTTTGGGGGTACATGTGAAGAACATGCAAGATTGTTGCATAGGTAAACACATGGCAGTGTGACTTGCTGCCTACTTCCCCATCACCTATATCTGGCATTTCTCCCCATGCTATCCCTCCCCAACTCCCCACCCCCACTGTCCCTCCCCCTTTTCCCCCCAACAGACCCCAGTGTGAGATGCTCCCCTCCCTGTGTCCATGTGTTCTCATTGTTCAACACCCGCCTATGAGTGAGAATATGCGGTGTTTGGTTTTCTGTTCTTGTGTCAGTTTGCTGAGAATGATGGTTTCCAGGTTCATCCATGTCCCTACAAAGGACGCGAACTCATCGTTTTTGATGGCTGCATAATATTCCATGGTGTATATGTGCCACATTTTCCCTGTCCAGTCTATCATCGATGGGCATTTGAGTTGGTTCCAGGTCTTTGCTATTGTAAACTCTGCTGCAATGAACATTCTTGTGCATGTGTCCTTATAGTAGAAGAATTTATAATCCTTTGGATATATACCCAGTAATGGGATTGCTGGGTCAAATGGAATTTCTATTTCTAGGTCCTTGAGGAATCGCCACACTGTCTTCCACAATGGTTGAACTAATTTACACTCCCACCAACAGTGTAAGAGTATTCCTGTTTCTCCACATCCTCTCCAGCATCTGCTGTCTCCAGATTTTTTAATGATCACCATTCTAACTGGCGTGAGGTGGTATCTCAATGTAGTTTTGATTTGCATTTCTCTAATGACCAGTGATGATGAGCATTTTTTCATATGTTTGTTGGCTTCATGTATGTCTTCTTTTGTAAAGTGTCTGTTCATATCCTTTGCTCACTTTTGAATGGGCTTGTTTGTTTTTTTCTTGTAAATTTTTTTCAGTTCTTTGTAGATTCTGGATATCAGCCCTTTGTCAGATGGGTAGACTGCAAAAATTTTTTCCCATTCTGTTGGTTGGTGATTTACCCTAATGACTGTTCTTTTGCTGTGCAGAAGCTGTGGAGTTTGATTAGGTCCCATTTGTCTATTTTGGCTTTTGTTGCCAATGCTTTTGGTGTTTTGGTCATGAAGTCCTTGCCTACGCCTATGTCCTGAATGGTTTTGCCTAGATTTTCTTCTAGGGTTTTTATGGTGTTAGGTCTTATGTTTAAGTCTTTAATCCATCTGGAGTTAATT
>PVKV010041530.1:0-11379 GCA_004027835.1 Alouatta palliata | reverse complement strand
TTGGCTACCATCTCCCCTGACCCACACAGTATGCCTCTGCTTTGGTGAATTCACCTTTCCTCCTCTCTCCCTGAACCTACTAAGACCTTGAATCCACCTTCAGGTGAGGTATCAAATTCCCTCTCCCTGTACTCCATCCTCCATTTAGATCTCAGGGAAATGGCCCTTAGAAATGGGCCACAGGCCAGACACAGTAGCATCAGCACTTTGGAAAGATGAGGCTGGTGAATCACTGGCACCCAGGAGTTGGATACCAGCCTAGGCAACATGGCAAAACTGTCTCTACTAAAAATAAAAAAAAAAAATAGCCTGGCATGGTGGCACATGCCTGTAGTCCCAGCTACTCAGGAGGCTGAAGTGGAAGGATCACCTGAGTGGAGGCTGCAGTGAGCTGCAATCCTACCACTGCACTCTGGCCTGGGCAACGGGAGTGTGACACTATCTCAAAAACAAAGAAAGAGAAGAAGAGAGAAATAGAAGAGACAGAGAAGGAAAGAAAGAAATGGGCCACTGAATAATCAGGAAACCTAGGACTCCTGGATCTCCACTTTCTGACAACTTGTGGGTTCCATCACTGCACCCTATGCCACTCTTGCCAACTTCCAAGGCTGCCCCAGGGTTTGAGGCAGAGGAGGAAGGAAACTTAGCAGAGTATAGCTGTTGTATCTCTCCAATACCGTTCTTCAACGTCTGGCAGGCAGATGGGCCATAAAAGGAGTAAACATATAATCTGTTAATTAGGGGCCGAGTGAGACCAAGGTGTGTGCTGCTCAGAGCCAAATGGGGAAATGGGATCTGGAAAGCCAGTGTTGGATTTGATTATTGAGCTTCTTGAGTGACTCTGCCGTCTAGATCAGGAAATAAATGTCCCTGGGAATGAATGGTTTAGATATTTTGTCTTCCAGAAACTTCTAGAACTTAATGCCAAGGGAAGAGGAATAGGAGAGCCTAAATAGCAGAGCTCTGTAGATGTGGAGGGGTCCCTGGGCTGATGGGTGGGTGTGGGGGTGCTCCCTTGGGAGTGAGGAAAAGGCAGATTGGCTTCCTGGTTGGGGCTCCCCTGCTGCTCCAGCAGACCACACTCTTCCACCCCAGCTGCCCCATATCTCACTGCTCTTTCTTTTCCCCCTTCCCCCTTTTCCACTCCTCCTCCCTCTTCTCCCAGAATGTCTCTCCAGGCTGGGCCACCTCAGCCCCTCCCCTTCCCCTTTCCTGTAACTGAAGCTGTTGTTGGGAGTTGGAGGTGCTGGGCTGGTTTGAAAGGAGGCCCTGCTGCTTTTCAGGGAGGAATTGAAACCGTGGAGCTGGGGGTGAGGGGAGGCAGCAGAGTGGGAGGGGGTGGCTTGAGAAATCAAAGAGGTCGAAACTCCATCTGGGAAATCAACTTTGATTTACTAGCAAGGAACTGGCTCTCCCACCCCCACCCTTGCCCACTTCCCCTCCTTCCCTGGACTTTGCTTTGTGGTGACAACTGGGGGATGGAGGGCGGACCCCCTCCCAGCCTGAAAGCCTGCTCTTGCCCTGGGAGGACCAGCCTAGAGGAGGAAGGCCTGGGGGACCCTGCTCAGTCAGGCTGCAGTGCCACTGAAGGGGGCCCATCATCTCAGGAACCTGGAAAGGGAATGGATACCCCTGGGAAGGAAGAAAGCCTATTGGCCTGGCCCACGTAGACTCAGCCCTGCTCTGGCTTGGGAGCCAGCCCCTCCCTGAGATGTGGGGATGGCATAGGGTACAGAGGGAGGCCAGGGCTTTTTCATTTATCTATGACCTTCCCCTCAACTGGGGGACTTCGGGGCCAGGGCTGCCTAGGAAGAGCCAAGAAAAGAAAATGACTGAGAAGGAAAATCTATTGTAATAGACTATTTGGTGTTGAAATTCAGTGTGAGCTATGGAGGACATTGGGTTCTGGTGGTGACCTGAGCCATTTTGGGAGGAAGTGCTACCTTTCTCCTCTCTTCCTCTCTTGTCCTCTCTGTTTCACTTTTCTTCTCCTCTGTCTAACTCTTAAGCCCTTCAAGGTTGAAGAGGCTCTCTAACCAAACCCCTGCAATTGAAATAGGATCCTGAAGGTCCTAAACCCCAGGGCCAGAGTGGAAATTCAGAACAAAGTGGGTCATAACTTCAGGAAATGTTTATGCATCTCCCTGTTGTAAGCTGACTCCATCCATTCCTCCTTGGTCGGGTGGTGAAAGTTTAAATCCCTGGACTCCTGGGTTCTAGGCAGAACCCCTTTCTTCTGAGCCTCCATCACAGCAGCATTTTTCAGGGTTCAGCATCCAACTTTCAGGACTAGCCCTTAGGAGAGAAAGGGACTAATTCGGCAGAAATCTAATCTTTTCTGAGCTTGCAGCAGTGTCTGGGACTGCCCCATCAGAGCTCCTACCCAAGGACAAAGTTTCTGAAAGCTGAGGCCACATGCTTCAGGATCATGGCAGGAGGGGCAGTGGGACCTGGGGTTTACCTGTTAGAAATACACATTCCTGGGCCCTGCCCACTCATCAAAATACATCATCCCCAAGTGATTCATATGCATATTTATAAAGCTATCTGCTTTACAGACCTCCAGACCATTCAGTTAGCTTTCAGAGCCCTAGTGACTTTTTTTTTCCCAGATGGGTTCCTGTTCTGTCACCCAGGCTGGAGTATAGTGGCACAATCATAGCTCACCGCAACCCCCTTAGCTGGGGCTGACCCAGTCACTCTCCAACACCCCAAACTCCTGGGCTCAAGAGGTCCTCCCACCATTCCCGCCTCTTTCCTGTAATGCAGAGGGTGGAAGCCAAAAGCCTCCTCTCAGCCTCCCTTGCAGCTAGAGCTCTGGATGCAAAATGTACTCATTTGAGATTTGGAAAGTGGAAGGGCAAATGAGGTCATGTTCTTGCTGCTGTGGGCTATTTCTGCTGGCATGCAAGGCCTTGGAGACGGGGTGTGTCCTATAGCAGCACCCAGTGTCCAGTCTCTGTGACAGCAGTAGCAGCAGTGGCACTGATCCCTAGGTGCAGTTACGCTGATTTAGTTCCAATGGCAGCCTGTTTATTTCTTTTCTTTTTTATTTCTTTTTTGAGACAGAGTTTCACTGTGTCCCCAGGCTGGAATGCAGTGGTGTGAACTTGGCTCACTACAACTCCCCCTCCTGGGCAGAAGCCATTCTCTTGTTTCAGCTTCCTGAGTAGCTGGGATTACAGGTGGGCACCATCACACCCAGCTAATTTTTTATGTTTAGTAGAGACAGAGTTTTGTCATGTTGGTCACAGTGGTCTCAAACTCCTGGCCTCAAGTGATCCACCCACCTTGGCCTCCCAAAGTGCTGGGATTACAGGCGTGAGCCAAGGCACCCAGCCCCAATGGCAACCTCTTGAAGTCCTACCTGCCTGCTTGTGGCAGAGGTAACAGCTTCTACTGGAGGGTCATTTCTGTGGCTTCGCGACAAAGTCTACTCCTCCAGGCTATCCAACAGTTTCACAAGCACCTAGTTTCCTGTTGTCTTAGTCTGCTTGGGCTGCCATAACAAAATACTAGAGATTGAGTGGCTTAAATGACAGAAATTTGTTTTCTTATACTTCTGGAAGCTGGAAGTCTGAGATCAGGATGCCAGCATGGTTGAGTTCTGGCTAAGGCTTTCTTCCTGGCTTGCAGATGGCCACCTTCTCAGTGTTCACGTGGCCTTTCCTTGGTGTGTGTAGGTTTGGGGAGAGAGGTTTCTCTTTGTTCCCCTTATAAGGCCGCCAATTCTATCAGATTGCCAGTGGGGGGGGACCCTTCCCACCTCATTGAACATTAATTACCTCCTAAGACTCCTATCTCGAAATACAATCACATTGAGACTTTGGGCTTTAACATATGAAATTTGTGGGACCACAGTTTAATTTGGTCAATGGCATCTGTATTGAATCTTTTTTTTTTTTTTTGAGACAGAGTCTTATTCTGTTGCCCAGGCTAGAATGCAGAGTTACAGTCTTCGCTCACTGTACCCTGGACCTCCTAGGATCAAGCAATTCTCCCTTTCGGCCTCCCGAGTAGCTAGGAGCACAGATACTCACCATCATGCTTGGCTAATTTTTTCTATTTTGGGTAGAGATGGGGTGTCACCATGTTGCCCAGGCTGGTCTGGAACTCCTGAGCTCAAGCAGTCCATCCACCTCGGCCTCCCAGAGTGTTGGGATTACAGGCATGAGCCACAGCACCTGGCCTGATCCTCTTTTTTGATGAAACACCTAGAGCCATTCCACCAATGAAAATCCTTGAAGTCCCCTTCTCTGTGGTTCTTCCCTGATACCACTGCCATCCTTTCTCTGAGTTGATGTTTAGCTTGCAGCATTCAGCATGTGGCATGTGTTACCTACATATGTCTAACTACTACCTCCCCACCCGCCAGCAAGATGATCTATAGAGGGCAGAGGCTGTGTCTTAGGTTTTGTGCATATCTGAGTGCCTTGTGTGTCATAGGCACTCAAAAAAATTGTTAAATGAATCAAGGCTCTCTGTAAATAGGGCAAGATCTGAACTCCCTGGGCTGGGTAATCTAAGACACAAACATTCTTTCCTGGACAGCAAGCCCAATTCCCTTCCTCATACATTCTGCCCCACCTCTGGAACACACACTTAGGGAGGGGAGAAGCTCAGCTCTAAGGAGAAAAAATCAGCAAGCCAGGTTTCTAGGGTCCAGATTTCTAGTCTCCAATTGTCACAAGTATCTAGTTTCTCAAAGCCACATTTACTTACAAATATGCCCTGTCTCTACAAGAAAAAAAAATTACAAATATTAGCTGAGGATGATAATGCACACCTGTTATCCCAGCTGCTGGGGAGGCTGAGGCAGGAGGGCCACTTGAGCCTAGTAGGTCCAGGCTGCAGTGAGCTGTGACTGCACCACTGGACTCCAGCCTGGGTGCCAGAACAAGATCCTGTCTCAAACAAATGAAACAAATATATTCTCTTTTTTTCTTTAAATATATTCTCATCTCCAATCTGAGAAGGAGTGAAGTGACAAATCTGACATCATCGTGAGAACCCATGAAGTGGACATAGGACACCTGACTGCTCATGTCCTGGTCTTGGTGCTTAATGCTTTTCTGACCTTCAGTGAATCTTTTTACTTCTCTGAGTATCGGTTTCTCCATCTGTAGAATGGGCACAATAAATCTGTCCTGTTCCCTCTGAAGTGAAGACTGAATGAGAAAGTGGATTTGTATGGAGAGCTGCTTTGGAAAAGGGAGCTCAAATGGTGCATGCTGTTCTGTAACCCGGAAGCAGAATATCACCCAGAGGTCACCATGGGGGCCTGCACACACATGCATGGGGCAGACCTAGTCACGAGGCAGCATGCTGGGCAGACCACAGTCCTGGACTTGGACTCGGACTCAACGGATTCAGCTCTGCTTCCTCATCGCATTTGCTGAGATAGGTCACTCCCTTTCTGCAGCTCTGACTCTTCATCGATAACAGAGGGACACTGATCTTCTCTTGAAGGGTGGGGAAGATAAGATCAAGGGGTGGCTTTACATAGGGGACACTCAATATAAGCCTTTAGTGTTGGTCTTTCCTGCTCTCCCTAGATCAGCAGAGGCAGCTGGAGAAGGAAGTTTTCTGGGTAGTTGGGGCAGGCGTCAGACTTCTAAGACCCTGGGGTTCGTTGCTTTCTCCTGTGGCTGGATCACTGATTAAACCTTGAGGCCTAGGGGTTGCTAGTCTAGAGGAACACATATGCAAATGCTGGTTAAAGTAAGGAAGAGTCTACAAGGGACTTCAGTTTTGGGGACAGATTGATACAGCCTCTTAGCTGGGGCTGACCCAGTCACTCTCCAAGCATTCCTCTTCTGAGGCACACCCCCTGCAAACTCTTCCAGTCATCTCTAAGTGTCCCAGAAAGGTAGAAACGGACTCATTCAGAAGTGAAGAAAGGGATCAGGGTCTCAGCTCTGCATAGCTCCTTTCAGGCCCCTTGGGAGGAGCCTGAATGATAAGGCGGCTTGTGGGGGAGGGACTCCAGTGATGGAACCAGGAGAGGCAGTTCCTAACTTGTGGATGGGGGTCACTAGGAAGAGAAGAACACTTCCCTCCTCTCCCCAGGAAGATTTCCTTCCCTGCAGCTGGTACCCCAAGGATCCCACCCCACCTATCCCAGACCCTTCCCTTAAAGACAGCCTGCTGAGCCTGGAATGAGAAGAATCTGAACTACAAAGAGACCTTCCAGAGGCACCCCAAACTCTGGTAACCACTTCTAATCAGCAGAATGCTGGCTTCCTGGAGTGGAGATTGGGAAGCAGGACTGGGGTTTGGGCCTTATAGAAGGAACTTAGGTGCTGGGGTGGGAGGATACTTTTTCCTGGAGAGAGAGGGAAGGGAAAGGGTTGAGGCTAAGATAGGGACCAGGTCACGAAAGAACCATTTTTCAGGCAGGGTGCAGTGGTTCAGCACTTTGGGAGGCCGAGGTGAGCAGATCACTTGAGGCTAGGAGTTTGAAACTAGCCTGGCCAACATGGTGAAACCCCATCTCTACTAAAAATACAAAATTAGCGGCACGTAGTGGCAAGCGCCTGTAATTCCAGCAGTTTGGGAGGCTAGGCACAAGAATCGCTTGAACCCAGGATGCAGAGGTCGCAGTGAGCCGAGATCCACGTCACTGCACTCCACCAACCCAGCCTGGGTGACAGAGTGAGACTCCATCTCAAAAAAAGAACCATTTTCCAAACCCAAAATCAGTAAATCAGAACCAGCAATAGTATACTTGAAGGGACCATGGAATTGTGAAATTAAGCCTGTCCCAGGATGATCCAAGCTGTGAGGCTCGTGCCCCATGAGTGACAAACAATTGCCCAAACCCAAATACAACCTAGGAAGAGAGAAAGAACCTGTTAGCGCCCTGCCCACCTCACTCCCTTCCCGTCTGAAACACTCAGTTGAGATGGCCTCCAGAGGACATGCTCCCCCAGTCCTGTCTGGGCTGCATAACTGAGTCTGAGAAGCCAGTGAATGGGCTTTGGAGAGTTGGGGGACAGGGGTTGGAAGCAGAGGAAAGAACGAGAGACCTGCCAAAAGGACAGATGGCACAGAGCCAGAGGAGCCCCTCGTGCCTGCCATACTTCCCCAGACCCTGGCCTTCTGCCCACTGTCCCCCTAGCATCCCTCCTCTCACCTGGACCCAGTCTGGGGCTTTGATGTGAGTCAGCCAGGGCTGTCAGTGCCCAGGGATGCCAGGCAGTGTACCAGTGGGGGAACCCTGGGGAGGAGAGGCTGCTGGAGCTGGAAGCTGCCTTAGGCACGTTGACCTCTTTGCAGGGGCCTCTCTCTCCAGCTTGTATAACACAGCTCCTGCCAAGGGTGGTATAGAAAGGCACAGCCCACAGCGGGCTGGGGAAGGCCGCTGAAAAGGTAGCTTAAGGGCTTCCTGCTGGGTGAGATGGATTAAGGGCCTGTGGGGAGGGAGCCGGGCAGTGAAAAAGGCATCAACCTAGCGTCACAGCCCCTGGGCCAAGGCCCCCTGGGAGCAAGAGCCCCTGGGTGTCTGGCAGGCAGGCGGTCAGGTCAGTATCCTCCACCTGGCTGAGGGGCTGGGAGGATGAGGACCCAGCCAGGATGACCCACAGGGATGGGGAACTAGACCACGGGGCCCCCAAAGTAGAGGGGGGCAGGAATGGAGGAGACATTTCTCGAGGAGCAAGTAGACTTCTAGCAGGAAAAGGGAGGAGGGAAAGAACTGACTTGCCCAGCTATTCTACCCGTGTTCCCCTGCTGCCTCTCAGAGTGAAGGTCTCATCTCAGAGGTTTCCTGCTGGGAGGGGAGGGGACAACCCTTCCTATCCTCCAGCCAACCCTCTGCTTCTCAAGGACCCCAATGTGGAGCTGAGAGAAGGGGACCCACATGGTCCTAAAGTTTCCACACAAGCATTGATTTAGGAGAAGAGCGCAGGTGGCCACTAACACAAGCTGCGCTGCTGAGAAACCTGGTGACAGTCTCTGGCTGCTTCTGCTTTGGGCTCCATTTGTCTAGTCCATGAGATGGGATCTCTGAGGCCACACCACAGAGTGGGATGAGGACTGCTGGAGGAGTCAGGGGATCTGACTTAAGCTCTTGGAAAGTTGTTTAATTTTCACCAGTCGAATATAGAAGGGAAGAGTCTATTCCATTGATTAGATGGTGTATCGTTAAGAGATGACACGTGGCCCAGCGTCATGGCTCAAGCCTGTAATTCCAGCACTTTGGGAGACTGAGGCAGTCAGGTACTTGAGACCAATTTGGCCAACATGAGGAACATAGCTACTTGGGAGGCTGAGGCAGGAGAATCGCTTGAACCTTGTAGAGGGAAGTTGTAGTGAGCCGAGGTCACGCCACTGCACTCCAGCCTGGGCAACAGAGTGAGATTTCATCTCAAATAAAGAAAAAGAGATGACACGTGCATTCTCGATATAGCAAAGTGTGATATTGTAGCAGGAGCAGCCGCGGGAAACGGATCTCTCGGACACCGAATACAGGAGAAAGGTTTATTCAGCTGGGAGCAAGGTGGCACAGTTGCCTACCAGCCAAGCTCCTCTAACAAAGGGAGGTTCAGCCTTTATATAGGCTTATACTTTAGATGTTACAAGTGGAAGAATTTTAGGTTCATAGTTTTAGAAATCACATATGAAAGCGTTCCGGTTTAGTTTTAGGACTCACATGTGAAAAGGTTTCTGTTTAGTTTCGGGAATCACATATGAAAGGGTTCTGGTTTACAGTTTTAGGACTCACATGTGAAAAGGTTTCTGGTTTGATGTTGTTTTAAAAACAATGCCTTCTGGAGAGTTTCCCCAAGGCCTAGCCTGTCACCTAAAAACCAGAAGCCCAGTCGGTCAACCTTTTCTTCTACTGAAATGCAGCATGATAGTCAAAGGGGAAGTTGATCTGAGAAGCCTGGGTCTCCCTCTTCAATATGGCCATGAGGTATTGTTATCCTGAAGTGCTTGTATGTGTGTATCCACCCTTTTGAGGGATGTTTCATGCTAGGAGAGACACACTGAGAACCAGGAACTGCCATATGAGATGCTTTGCAATCTTAACAAGGATTTTGAGAGAATGTTATTGTTGTCTCCATTTTACAAATGAGAAAACTGAGGCTCAATAGCAGATATAACTGCCCAAGTTTGCAGAAGTGCATAAAAGAGGTGTCTGAATTAGAAAGCAAGATTCTTGGGTCTCTAACAGGTCATGTGGCCCCAGTGCCTGGAAGCATTATTCGTAGGTCTCTATGTTTAGAGCAAAGATTTCCCCAAAGGTTTCAGTCCTCCTTCTACCTCTAGTTAGGCTCAGTTAGGAACTAGACTTGGATTCTCAAGACCCTTCTCCCCAGCGTACAAAAGGTTAGGGAGGCTTTGCAAAGTGGGTGAGAAAGTCTCAAGTGGGCCCAGATGACCAGATAAGATACACGTGGCCACTGGGGACATTCTCTGGGGAGAAGGGACTCCAGGGAGGGGTACTTCAGCCTCAGGGCATCCCTGGATCAGAGCCACTGTGTCTCCCATCTCATCGGGGCCAGCCCCCTTCTTTGTGCTTGGGTTTTTCCCACACTCCAGCCAGGGGGGTCCTGGGATCCCAGGCCCACCCCCTCCTGCTGGGCAGCACCCCATCAACCCCCACATAAAAAGCTTGAGAGTGGAGAAGGAGGGAGAAATTCTGACTCTGAGGAGGCCTAGGCACCCTTGTCCCTTTCTGGGGAACAAGAAACTTGCTGATGGCTTGGGCCCCTTCCCCAGCCCCTGGCCCCAGCCCTGGCTCCCCCAGACAAAAAGCTGCTTTACATGAGAAGAGCAGGCTAGCCTGGCCTTACTTGGGCACTCAAAGAGGTGGTAGCCCCTGACAGCTGCCAGACTGCCCCTTCCCCCAAGCCAAGCCCTGGTTTAGTTGCAATTAGCAATTCTTTGCATGTCCCCTCAGGGGGCTGAGAGGGTTGCTGGATCTCACCTCCCAAACTGAGACTTCAACCTTAGGAAGCCTCCCAGCCAGGGCTCCTCTCACTCTCCTGCTTCCTCTCTCCTCCCCACCCATCTCCTCCTCACTGCCTCCTCCACCAGCTCACAAAACAGCTCATTGGCTTTCTGAGTTCTCCAAAGAGGGAGGCACCTAGAAAGGCCAAATTTAGGGTGCTCAGGGGCAGGGTGGGGGTGACCCCCTCCTCTATCCACACTGCCCCTCCTTCCTCCCTTCCCACTTGCCATCTCCTCTCCAAATCAGGCATAGCTTTTGGATGGCTGGGAGGGGAAAGATAGAGGGAAGACACTATTTTTTGTTTCCTTTTTTTGTTTTTTGTTTTTTTAGATGGAATCTTGCTCTGTCGCCCAGGCTGGAGTGCAGTAGCCTGATCTCGGCTCACTATAACCTCCGCCTCACAGGTTCAAGCGATTCTCCTGCCTCAGCCTTCTGAGTAGCTGACATTACAGGTGCGCACCACCATGCCCAGCTAATTTCTTGTATTTTTAGTAGAGACGGGGTTTCACCGTGTTGGCCTGGTTGGTCTCGAACTCCTGACCTTGTGATCCACCAGCCTTGGCCTCCCAAAGTGCTGGGATTACAGGCTTGTGCCACCATGTCCGGCTGATTTTGTATTTTTAGTAGAGACAGAATTTCTCCTTGTTAGTCAGGCTGGAATCTGCCAGAGGGAGCCTGGCCTGGCTGAGACCGGGTGGGATGCTGCACTCCTCAGTGGGGAGGAGGAGGGCCGGGGCTGGGGGAGAAGGCTTCAGGCAGGAGGAAGCTGGGAGAAGCTGCCCTTTCCTCTCCCCTGGCCCCCATGCCCAGGCCACACTGCCCTTCCTGCTAGCACAGTCCCAAATTGGAAGAGTCACGGGAGTTAATGAGGGCAGTTGAACGCCAGGTGTGGCCCAGCCTCAGGTTTGGGGGAGCAGAGAAGCAAGGAAGATCCGAGAGAGGAGGAGACACAAGCCCGTTCCTGGAGGAGCCCACAGATGAGATGGGGCCCCCAGTTACCTCCCTCTGCCTCTTCACACATACGGAACAAGGCGCATGAAGATGTGAGGATGGGCGGTAGCTGGTTCCGTGTCCGATGGCACGAGCCAGGCCATGCATTTGTTCACTCCTTCATCTGTCCCTTTGTTCATCGCATCCATCCATCCATCAGTCCCTCCCTCGCTTCCACTCCCATTCTACCTCCCTCCCATCTTCCTGCCTCCCTCCTGCCTCCACCCACCCCCTAAGCATCCATGGAGGCTCACAGTGAGCCAGGCACTGTGCTAGATGCTAAAGGGTCAGAGCTGAACAAGACCCCAGCTGCCCTCGGGAAGCAAGCGGTCTAGAAGGGAGAACACCGGTCACCATGTGATTCCATTGCCAAGGGGAAAGGGCTTTGATGGGACATTAAAAAAAAAAAAAAAAAGCAGTGATGCTATATA
>PVKV010041529.1:0-11379 GCA_004027835.1 Alouatta palliata | reverse complement strand
GGCTTCCAGGTTCATCCATGTCCCTACAAAGGATGCAAACTCATCGTTTTTGATGGCTGCATAATATTCCATGGTGTATATGTGCCACATTTTCGCTGTCCAGTCTATCATTGATGGGCATTTGGGTTGGTTCCAGGTCTTTGCTATTGTAAACTGTGCTGCAATGAACATTCGTGTGCATGTGTCCTTATAGTAGAATTATTTTTTAAAAAGTTAAAAAGTCAGTTATCTTTTTAATATTTTATCTTTAAAATGATTTAAACCTTGTGAATTTAGGATCTTATCTTTAAAATGATGTAAACCACATTAATTACAAAAAAGCATGAGGAATGCTCAGGGTGATGTGTGTGTGTTCATTATATTGATCCCAGTGTTGGTTTTATGATTGTGTAGATATGTCAAACCTCAGCAATCTGTACACTTTAAATATGTGAAGTCTCTTGTACGTGAGTGAAACTTCAATAAAACAATATGTTTGAATACTATGTTCAAAATAGACTCTGCATGTACTCTGAGATTTATGCTACTATGACATCTATTTTTAATATTAAAAAATAGAGGTTTACAGTGCTGTAGTTGTTATCCAACATCACAGGATTGGCATTTGGAATGCTTTTAATTTCAAAAGTCTGATCCTAATTTCCATGTTCTCTAACAAATGGTGAACTTCTTCGTCACTTCTTACTATAGTAAAATATTATTTCTTCATTTCGTTTCCCTTTTAAATCAGTTCTGAGAGTTTCCAGTGGGCTCTCTAAAATAGAAATCTCATATTTTTATTTTTCTCATTTTTTGGTAACTTTTATACTATTCCAGTTAAAAAATTCTTAGAAGGCCAAAAATCATCAAATATCTTTTTTCTTTCGGGCTTAACATACACCACATTACATATAAATTTATATTATATATTTTATTGTGTTTTATAACAAATTATATATATAACAAATTATTTACTTATAAAACATGTATAACTTAGTAACTATAAATATATATAATTCCACATAACATACTTTCTTGTCATAGAGAGCAATAAACAGATTTTAGCACATATTTTTCCCCAGGACTAAAATGTTGTTTATCTCTTGATGGAAGGTTATTCCTAAACCCTTCTATCTCAGGCAACATGTCCCATTATCCTGAAACCTTCTATGTACTTTCAAAGAATCCTCTATCATCACATTCACAAAAAGAGCTATGCACTTTTTATTGATTTTTCTGTTTTTCCATAGCTTCTAAAGGGCAGAGACTGTTTTTTTTTTTTTTTTTTTTTTGTCTCTCTAAGGCCATGCAGAACACCTGTAGGTATTTAATTTGCTCGTTGAACACCTGCTTGTATTTAATTTACAAATAAAATGCAAAACAAACTTTTATTACTTCTACTAGCACTTCCTACCATTCAAAAAACAAACTGTAGAAAAATATACATAAAGAACAACCAGGCAGACCTTAAGAGAGAGAGAGAATCTATCCTCTGGGTCACTTAAATTTCCATCTCCTGGGGTTCCTACTCTACTTTTGATGCAAGAGGCAGTGTAATTGCTCAGCATGAACTGGATAAAGGAAACAAACCTGCTGCATGTGTCTAAAGTGATCACAGTCAATAGGACCTTTGAAATCACAGCATTAGACTAAAGATTTTGTCTCATTTAGTTACTGAATTATCTCATTCTCTTCATTTCATGTGTTTTTTATATTTGCTATGTATATAACTTATCAAAATCTCTAGGGCTCTTACATTGGTGACTAGGTTAAAATTGAAGAGTGATTAAGGGAAAGTAAAATTGATCAGTATTTTATTTTATTTTGCATAAAAAATTTTTAGTTTCTTTTTCCTTTGATCATTCATTATTATATGTCATGGCTTGGTCTTTTCTTACGTGAACTTTTGTTAACAGACAGCAAATCTTCTCTTCAGTAACCTTTACTATTCCTATTGCAAATCTTCATTCTGTTATATATATATGTGTGTGTGTGTATATATATGTGTGTGTGTATATCTATATACACACATGCAAATACACACTATATATGTGTGTGTATATATAAACATATGTGTATATATATGTTTTCCACATAGGTTTATATATACACATATGTATATATATTGCTTAATTAGGTGCACCAGGAAAGACAATACTACCATTATTATTTTTTTAATTTAAGTCGTAGAACAAGTATCTCATATGGGTTAAAATTTTTTGTAAATAAAATAAATTTCAGAAATGGTGAATCATGTTAGACATTTGGAAGTTAAAATCTTGGTCTACGCTAGTGAAATTCAGCTTGAGACTACTGTAAGCACATATACTCACACACATATATGCAAAATAAAAGGCTTTTTCTCCCTAGGCTAATTGAAACCCAACAGCAAATGAAATATTTAAAATAATAAACTAGGGCTTATTGTTATAGGATTTATGTCATATGAATACTTTTCATAGTGTAAGAGTTAATTCAGTTTAATAAGGTAGGTATTGAAATGTCTGAGCTTGTTGGCTTAAAAGAAATGGTCCCCATAATGCATTAATTATTTATTTCTGGCCTTTATCTCTCAATTTTTTGAGCTTCATGTAGACAAATAATATATTACAATGAAAAAATATAGTTTCTAAAGAGGTTTTGGCATACATTAATGCATTCTATTGTATTAAAGATTAATTGTTATGCTAACTTACTGCATTTTGGTTAAATTTCAGTAGAATTAATTGAAGAATGCTGAAAATGTCTTTGATTTTTTTATTATTATAAAAACCATGCTACATGAGTCACCACATTGAAATTATAATCCAATTTTCTTTTATTCTGTAGGATCCTATTTAAGATTTTCCCAACAGAATAAAAGGGAGATCACTTTATATTTTCTAAGTTTGTTTTTACTTCTCATACTTCTTCAAGATTCTATTTATCTTACTTTTAAAATATGTATAGCATTAATATAACCTTCACAATTTTTCTAATTTCTTAACTAAATTATATAAGAAAATAGTATGCATAACAAAAGGTTCTGATAGTTTTTTATAAATGTTAAGTTTCTGTTAACCATACTGTCATATTGTTTATACAGTTAAATGCTTTTTGTTGTCAAGGTAAACATTTAAAATATGCCACACATTTTTATTACTTCTTTTAAATTCATTTTTATTACTATGTAGTTGAGTGTGGATATTAAGAATGGGAAGTCCAGAGTCAATAGAAAGAATCGATTTTCTTTTATATGTATTTTAATGTCTATTATGTCCCAGGCACTAGAGATCTAGCTACATACTAAAGTCTTCACCCTTTTGGAACTTATATTGTAGTAAGTACTGAAAGCAAAATTTAGAGTTCAGACACTGTTTATAATTATTCACTGCTCTACTTTTTATGACATGTGAGACCTCGGGTAATTAAGCTAATCAACCATTCTGAACACGGGTTCCCATCAACTGAAAACTGTCGATAAAATTAGTAACTAACCCATAGTTTTATTGTGAGACTACATGAGCTAATGTATGTAAAATAATTATCAAAACAGCTTAATAAAAATAGAAAAAAATCATATGATGGTGCTTATTAATGAAATGTTAGTTGTTTTCCCTGCTCTGGCTCATATATTGCCTAATGATTTTACATAAAACCTATTAAAGTAAGATTAGAAAAAACATTTTTCTTTTTGAAATTTTGTGTACTTTATAATGTGCAATTATTAAAAATGTTTTCAGCAGTGAAAATGAACTCCTTGGGAAACCCTACTGTGTATTACAAATATATTAAAAATAAAATGATCTGTTTCACTTTCTACAGCAAATTTTCCTGGATACTATAATGAGATAGTGATCACTGTTTTTTTTTTTTTTCCTTCAGAGGCATGGTATGCTCCAGGCTTTATCAATTATGATGGGTTTAAAAGGTATTTAACAGTGCTTGACTATCATCTTCACTGTGTCACCCAAAGGACAACACATCGTGTTCTTCCAGTAATTAAATCTGGTAGCCCTATTATACAAATATGTATTATAAGAATTATTGGCTTTGCATTTGGCTTTGAAATAAATAGCAGTTTATTAGAAAAACTTTAATGCTAACAACCATTTTCAATGATATGAATAATAAACTAAATGCAACCTACACATATGCTCCCAAAATTGACATAGCTTTTGCTCCATAAAAATTAATATTTGCATTATTATAGTATGATTGATTACTTAAAAAATATATTACTATTTATGTTCAAATAACACTGTTTAATGAGCTAGGTTAATCTTTAATGTCTTACATGTCACAATAATAGGAATATATTAATTTTCTAATGACTTTTAAAGACTGATCCACTCTGAGTCATCATAATGAAAAATAACCACTGAAACAATTTATAATATAATAAAATGGAATATATGATTATTATGAATGATGATTAATTTAGGAACCTCACTGGTAATACTGGAAGCAAAAAATACACTGATTTTATTTCATGTGTTTCTAATTTTCCATCTGCCACCACTGTCAGTTCCTTTCTGTTCTATTCTCAGTGGTGTTGTAGTCTGAGTCTTTGAGCTCAGTCAGCCTGGCTCCCTGGCCCCTGTCTTTCAATTGCATTTGAGTTGGGGACAAGCTGTTAGGAGACTGATGAACAGAAGAAGAGAGAGGACAGTGTGAAATCATCCCCAAGGACATTTTATCAATCAACTAAGGGAGAAATAATAATAAAATTTAAGTAGGTTCACAGCATATCAGCTTTCCCTTTGACCCACTTCCTTGTAGCTAGTCACTGCTTGCTATCCTAGCTAAGATGACGTAGCTCTTGTCACAAGTCTCATTGTTCTTTTTATGTTTTATAGATAAGGTCTAAGACTTTATAAAATAATAAGCTTTCCTTTTGAGTTTCCGCTTTAGTTTTCTAATATTTATAAAACTACCAATACCAGCCAGTCTAAGGGCCCAGAAAAGAGTTGACTCATGGAAGCATACAATTTCTGTAACCTGTTGATTTTATCACCCTTATTACAAGCAATCAATGACCCCAATTTTCCAGCTCCTTGCCCTCTGTGATCGCCTTAAAAACTCTTGCCAAGAACCTCTTGAGGAGACGGATTTGAGACTTCCAGATTCCTTGCATCTCCTCCCTCTGCAGCCTTGTGATTATTAAGCTCTTTCTTTGCTGCATACCCTGCTGTTTCAGTGTGTTGTTAGTTGCTGCACAGCAGGCATGCAAACACAGCAGTCGTGTAACAAGAATATATCTATCTCTATTCCCTTTCTGTTGTGGTATCATATTTCCTGAAGGTACTGAATACCTCTAGGAAGAAGGCTCTGGCTCTGGTTCTGGCTCTGACTCATTTCCTTGTAACAATTTCCAATCTTTGCTGCTCCAGATTTAGTAGTGACAACAGCTTTCTGCTTTTGGTTACTTCCAAGATGCCTCAGCATTTTTTCTAGTTTATTTAATCCTGTCTACATTTCTATAACTGCCTTCTTCATTGGACTCTCTTTAATTAGTCTTTCTGATTAGAAGTCTATTTTTTGATTGGCTTTCTATTTCTAAACACTGCAAGGTGATGTTGATATTGTTATTTTGAAAAATAACAAAATTTACAGATAAGAGCAGAGAATCTGAAGCCATAATGCCTGGATTTGAATCCCAGCTCTGTCATAGGCAAATTACTTAAACACATTGTCTCTCATTTTCCTTGTCTATTAAAGGAATCTGTTAAGTTTGTACCTGTCTGTGTTAACAGTTCTCCAGAGAGACAAAAGCAATAGGATGGTAGATAGATAGATAGATGATAGATAGATGATTGATAGATAGATAGATAGACAGATAGATAGAGAAAACAGAGAAAAAGTTTTTAGGGGATTTATAGAGACAAGTCCCACAATAGGCTGTCTGCAAGTTGGAGACCCTGGGATGCTGGTAATATGGCTCAGTCAAAGTCTGGAAGCCTCAGAACCAGGGAAGTAAATGATGTGACTCTTTAACTTTCAGTCCAAGGCCAAAGGCTTGAGAGCCCAGAAGTTTGCTGGTACAAGTTCTGGAGTCCAAAGGCCAGAGAATCTGAAGTTCTAAGGTCCAAGGCAGTAGAAGAAGGACATTCCAGCTTCAGGAGAAAAAGAGAGAAAATTTACCCTTCCTCTGCCTTTTTTATTCCATCTGGGTCCCCAGACCATTTGATGGTATCTGCCCACATTAAGGGCTAATCTACCCACTCAGCCATCTGACATACCCACCAATGTCCTCTAGAAACACCCTCAGTGACACTTTTAGAAATAATACTTTACAGCTATTTAGATATCCCTTAATCCTCTCAGACTGACACCCAAAATTAACCAGCACATGTCTCACAGAGTTGCTATGCAAAGATTAAATATACTGTGTTACATAAATCACTTTAGTGCATACCAAATAATTACTGTTAGCTGTTATTATTTTATTTGTAATAAAATATAGCTAAATGAGGCAAAATAAAATTAATACATTCTAGATATGGTATAAAATGTTTTCTGAGAACAACTAACCCTTCCAAAATGTTAGTGCAAGTAATTGTTTTTCTGCAAGGTGGTTCCTATACCCATATTAAATAAGGTAAAATTTGTTAAATGACAGCATTCTCAGTGCATTTAAAATACTTTACAAAATATATGTTTTCTGTCTGTGATAATTTTTCATCACATAGAATGTATAGTGTTTCCTTAATCCTTTATAAAAGTCTCTCGAAAAATACAACTTCTTGGCTGGATATGGTGACTCATACCTGTAATTTCAGCACTTTGAGAAGCCAAAATGGGAGGATTGCTTGATCCCAGGAGTTCCAGACCAGCCAGGGTAACATAGTGCAACATCATATCTGAAAAAGGAAAAAAAAAATTGCTGGGCATAATGGTGTGTTCCTGTAGTCCCAGCTACTCAGGAGGCTGAGGTGAGAGAATCACCTCAGCTTGGGAGGTTGAGGCTGTAGTTAACAGCGACTGTGCCACTACATTCCCGCCTATGATAGATTGAGACCCTATCTCAAGAAAGAGCTTCATACCCTAACCCAAAAAAACCTATATTTTAATAAAAATTATATACACATATATTTTTAATAAAAAGTTATATATAAATTTTTAAATATACCAATATTTTGCAGAGGTCGGGTAGATAATACTTTGGCCTTTAAACACTCTTTGCTCAGATTTGATTTTCCTACAGCTAAAGAATTTCTGTTTCTTCACAGGTATATTGAATCACTTCACATTCAACTACCTAAGCAGGGAGGCAGATACATGTATCTCAGAAACCCCGTCTGACATGTTTTCTTTAAATTTCAAGCCTCAAACACCAAATAGGATTGCACTTACTCCCAACAATGCTAGGAGCAGAAATAACACGGCTTATGTAAGGCAAAATTACAGCAGATATCATATTACAATTGGACTGTCTTCTAAAAGATATAGTGCAATATCACTGCTAAGAAGCAATGAATCTTTATTAAAGGTGAAAAAGCAAAGTGTACCTTTCACATAATCAATAAATGGTACACATTCACCTTAGGAGGAAACTACATATGCAAATAGATAGCATCTTTCATAATCATAGATAATCACTGTGGATTTTTAAAGTTTGTTACCTTTAATTGATGCAACTTTAATGTAGTACTGATGTGTCTAGAAGGGCTGATAGAAAATTTTTAGATATATATGTATAATACATATATGAATACACACATATACATATATATAAAGGTGAAGAAGCAAAGTGTACCTGTGCTTCTTCATATATATATGCGTGTGTGTATGTGTGTGTGTCTACATATATGTGTGCATATATGTCTGTATATACATATATATTAAATTCATGTATGTGTGTGCATATATACAAATATATGCACACACATATATGAATTTAATACACACACACACACACACACACACACACACACACATATATATATGAATTTAATTGGTTTCACAAGTTTTCCCCATGTCATATTGGGCCAACTACACACGTAACTGAGGCCTGATCTCCTCGTCTATAAAGTTAATATAAGGATCTCTCTTGTAATTACCAGAATTTTTTGTACAAAGAGCTAATCATTCTATTCATTATTCCAGGTAATGTGGGCAGACTGTGAGAGAAGAGATTGGTGAAAAGTATTTAGTTATGGAAACACGGTACATTTTCCTGTTTCACAGTGAGGAAGCTGCATCTGGCCATGTCAAATTCAAGCACGTGATTAGCAGTATTTTACAAATTCCATTTACTTTTAAAAAATGAGACAAAATTATTGCTTAAGAGCATAATAGACATGTTTGCCATATACAATATTGTCAGGAAAAAAAAATGTTGTCCAATGAGAAAATTTTCCCAAAGTGGGGATGTAAGTTACATTTTCCAAAAGCAATTCATTTAGCTATATCATTATAACAATAATTTAGTTCTCATTGAACTGGTGCTGATCAAATGAATTTTGTTCTCAAGTCCATCATAACTTTGCCTAACTGAAGAATAATTTTACCAAAATAAACATATCAATAAAATTTCAAATATCTTACATTCATATGTAATAATCAACTATTAATCATTCACTAAAAACAATTCGCAAATTATATGTCAGATGAAAGTTGGCAAAAGTTTCCACATGATGTAAATTAGCTGACATTGTCTAATGATATCCGCTCTCAACAAAACTACAATCTTTACTTAGATGTAAGCATTTTAATAGAAATTTAAGATACCCTTGGGGCAATAGCAAGAAAGACAGTGTTCTAAACTATTAAGAATTATAGCAAAATAGGGGAAGGAGAGGGGAAAAAAAGACTTACTGTAAAATAGAATGATTTTTTTAGCTAAAGCTCCAACATGGTGATATGATCCAATACAGCTATTATGGAGCAAAATAGTATTCTTCCTTGATGAATCAACTGAAAAACTCTTGCCCTACATTGCCAGATAATAGTAAATATATGGTCAGAAGGAAGCTTAAAATTGTAGATGCTGAGAAAATGCATTCATGTTCACTTACAGCATTTATTAAAATCATTGGCACAGCTGCAGTGACAAGTTTAAGAAAACGATAAAGATGATTTAAAATGCTTAGCCTTACATAGGTTAAATGATAGCCTTTCTTTGTATATTTTCATCCTTTCTGAGATTCAAAATACCTTGTAAAAATATACCACTTGTTCAAGGACCTTAAATATATGCTGATCTCAGTAACGGAATGAGAACAAAACATGTTTTCAAACAACAATACTTTAAAAAGAGATAAGTAAGTCCACATGGAATATATTGCAGCCTAAAAACCTAAAAAAACACAAACATTTTTGGAGTATAAAAATGTATTGTCAAGTAAATTTTTACTTCCTGTCAGAAAAGAGGAAAGAAATCCCAGGTGCTTTTTTAAAAATATTTTTATGTTGCAAGCAGTTAAAAAGTGTCACATATTTGTAGGAAAAATAGAAGATATAAAATAAACTTGCTAGCATTTATTAAATCATTGGGTTACTCAGAAAATATGAAGAAAAATTTTCCCAAAATGTAAGGTGCATTTATAGATTAGAAAGGGATATACAGGACTCTTGCCATTTACTCTGACATTTTAATCAATAAAAAATGTATTTCATTTATTAATACATTATTTTTAAAAGGCAAGCATTGAGTTCATGCTACATACATGTTAAAGTATTTTCTTTAAATATTTTCAGCAGTGAGCAGAAATGATTTTTACTTTGGTTCTCATATATCGTCTTTTCATTGACTCATTTTTAAGGAAATTGTAAGACATATTCAGGATAAAATTCTAGTAATTTAATTTAGTCAATATAAACAGGAATCAAATTGTTGCAAAAATAAGTACAAGGAATACATCCATCATTTTTTATTCTTCATTATAAAAGTTGCTTCTGAATTGTGTAGAATAAAATATATTAGGAAATAATATTTTAGTTGAACGTAGAAGTTGTATTACAAGTATCATACATGAATATAAGAAACAAAATGTACAAGAAAATATTTGAAAATGAACATTTCTGGAGGAGCTTTTCACATTGATCAACATGAACAGAAATACAGTGTTCAGTATTTAGGTGTGTTCTAGAAATGCAGTGCAAACACTGACACATACACACATTCATATGTCCAAGAAGAGCTACGGGATGGGTAGGAGTTACCTAGCATTGTGACAGAGAAAGAAGGCTTCACGAAAAGAAAGCTGTATGTACAAAGAGTTTGATATAGAAAGAAAGAATCTTGGAAAATTCAAGAAACTACAGAATGGCACTAAGTAAAACAGTATGCCTAGACTTTTCAAATTAATAAATACTATAGAAAAAGGCAGAATTCTGTATGTATTTATTACTGTGAAAAATGGCATTAGACAAATTTGTGGAATATGTCTATTGCCCAATGTAGGTTACATGTGGAAAACCCACTAGCCACTCTATAAGAGAGAAGTTTCTAAAACTTAGGCAAGGTAGGATCTGGTTTAAATTACATAGTCCTTAGGGAAAAAGACCTGAATCACTAATTAAACTGTAAGTTTTGTGGGAAAGCACATATAGAATAGAAGAATGTGTCTTGAAAGGAAGTATACAAATGGAGAAAAAATTCTATAAACTACTAAATTATAGAAAGGTGAAACTGTTATCTCCAAAGGTAAAAAATAATAATTATCATCATATTTTCCTAAGATTTTGGAGTCAAAGTAACTTTATTGACCATTCTGCTGAAAAAAATGAACACTCTTTGATTATGTATATAGTCTACTTTAAAAAAATGCATGGTAGAAATAGAAGAAACTATCAGACAATAAAAAATGAATGGTAGAAATAGAAGAAACTATCAGACAATAAAATGGGAAAAAGCAGAAACTACGCATGTAAGAAAAGCATGACGACCAGCTTTTCCTACTGGAAACATTTGAAAACATGATGAACATGAGCTTAGAGTCTCATGTACTCACTAGGAATGGGACAGAGAATACTAGCCTAGTCTTTTGAAACTTCGTCTTTCATACCTATACCGTGATATGGTTAGGTAAGGATAACTTGATGTTTATCCTACTTAGAATTTGTTGGGCTTCCCAGACGTGTAGATTAATGCTTTTTATCAAATTTGAGAAGATTTTGGCAGTTAGTTCTTCAAGTATATTTTCTGTTCATTTCTTTTTATCTTCTTCGTTTTGGTACTTTGTATGAATATTGGTATCCTTAAAGGATTTCCCTAGATATCTTGGGCTCTGTTAATATTTATTTATTATGTTTTTTTCTTCCTGGTTTTCAGATTGGACAACATCTAATGATTAAGTTTACAGTTTCTTTTCCTTTTCTACCAATTCAAATCTGCTTTTGAGAACCTCTAATTTTTAATTTCAGTCAAAATCTCTATATCATCATATTGCCAAAAGAATTTACTTTTTTTTTTTT
>PVKV010041528.1:0-11383 GCA_004027835.1 Alouatta palliata | reverse complement strand
ACACACACACACACACACACACACACACACACACACACACACACAATCCAGAGTTTCAAAATCTTAGTTTTTGTTTGTTTGTCTTGCAGACACGGTCTTGGATGACTGCAGCCTCAACCTCCTGGGCTCAGGCAATCCTCCCACATCAGCCTCCCAAGTAGCTGGGACCACGGGCACATGCCACCATGCCCGGTTCATTTTTTTTTTTTTTTTAATTTTTGTAGAGACAGGGTCTTCCTATGTTGTCCAGGCTGGTCTCAAACTCGGGGGCTCAAGTGATTCACGAACCTCCACCTCCCAAAGTGCTGAGAGTACAGGCATGAGCCACTGTGTCTAGCAAGGGCTTAGTTTTAATGCTCTTTTTATTTTTATTTGATTTGATTTTATTTTGAGATGGAGTCTCACTCTGTTGCCTCGGCTGCAGTGCTGTGCCACGGTCTCAGCTTACTGCATCTGCCACCTCCGGGGTTCAAGCGATTCTCCTGCCTCAGCCTCCAGAGCAGCTGGGATTACAGGCACGCACCACCACACCCAACTAATTTTTGTATTTTCAGTAGAGATGGGGTTTTACCATGTTGCTAGGTGGGTCTCAAACTCTCGACCTCAAGTGATCCGCCTGCCTCAGCCTCCCAAAGTGTTGGGATTACAGGCGTGAGCCACCGCGCCCGGCCTAATGCTGTTTTTATCTTGTCTCTTCTGTGAGTTAAAAGTACATATTAGTTTATCTAAGAACAAAAAAAAGTTCTGTCTTCATATCGTGGAAGATTCCCAATTTTTGCTCATCAGAGAAATGTATATCTTTCTTTTTTTTTTTTTTTTTTTTTTTTTATAAGACAGGGTTTCACCATGTTGGCCTGGTTGGTCTTGAACTCCTGACCTCATGTGATCCGCCCGCCTTGGCCTCCCAAAGTGCTGAGATTACAGGTGTGAGCCACCATGCCTGGCGAGAAATATATATTTTTAATTGGGACTATTTTGGTCCAGTTAACTGAACATTTTCTTCTTTTAGTGAACAGAATTAACTTGAGTAATTTTTTTCTATGCAGAGTGAAAAACTATAAACAAGTGGTTTCGAGAGTTTGCTTAAATGTATTTTTATCCCCCCTACTCTTATGTAGGAGTCCTAATTATGAGAACACAGTTACCCTAAATTTTTTACATTTTTAGCAATGTACACGTGTCCGTGAAAAGAACAAATTCTTTTTTAAATAAAAAATCTACTATTGTCAATTACTTCCATTTAGCAAGAGTAAAACCAAGGTCAAGCCAGTAGCTCACACCTGTAATCCCGGCACTTTGGGAGGCTGAGGCAGACGGGTTCCTTGAGTTCAGGAGTTGGAAACCAGCCTGGGGAACATAGTAAGCTCCATCTCAAAAAAGAAAAAAAAAAAAGGTAAAGAAAAAAGAAAAAGAGTGAAACCAGGAAAAACACATTTCTACTCTCATTTGTGGGAGCCAATATCATCAGTTTCTTTAAGATAATTAGTTATTCAAGTAAAATAAGAAGAAATGTAGTTTTTTTTTTTGTTTTGTTTTGAGATCAAGTTTCGCTCTTGCCCAGGCTGGTGTGCAACGGTGCAATCTCGGCTCACTGCAACCTCTGCTTCCCAGGTTCAAGTGATTCTCATGCCTCAGCCTCCCAAGTAGCTGAGATTACAGGCGCCCACCACCATGCCTGGCTAATTTTTGTATTTTTAATAGAGACAGGGTTTCACCATGTTGGACAGGCTGGTCTTGAACTCCTGGTCTCAGGTGATCCGCCCAGCTCGGCTTCCCAAAGTACTGGGATTACAAGCATGAGCCACTGTGCCCTGCCTAGAAGATAATTCTTGAAAAGTATTTTGGGCTGGATGTGGTGGCTCACACCTGTAATCCCATGACTTTGGGAAGCCGAGATGGGAGGATAGCTTGAGACCAGGAGTTCAAGGCCACCCTGACCAACACAGCAAGACCCCCATCTTTATATGATTTTTTAAAAAAGAAAAGTTTTTCTTTGTTTTGTTGAGACAGGGTCTGGCTCTGTCACCTAGGCTGGGGTGCAGTGGTGTGATCTCAGCTTGCTGTAACCTCTACCTCCTGGGCTCATACCGGCCTCCCACCTCAGCCTCCCGAATAACAAACCACAGGCATCTGCCACCACACTCAGCTAATTGTTGCATCTTTTGAAGAGACAAGATCTCACTATGTTGCCCACGCTGGTCTCCAACTCCTGAGCTCAAGCAATCCACCTGCCTCAGCTTCCCAAAGTGCTGGGATAACAGGTGTGAGCTACTGCACACGGCCCAGCTTTCTTCTTCTTCTTCTTTCTTCTTCCTCCTCCTCCTCTTCTTCTTTTCTCTCTTCCTCTTCATCTCCTTCTCCTTCTCCTCCCCCTCCCCTCCTCCTTGCCTCCTCCTCCTCTTCCTCCTTGTCTTCTTCTTCTTCCTTTTTTTATTTTTTGTTTTAGTGCCATGACTCGTATTTCTTCTTCTTCTTCTTCTTCTTCTTTTTTGAGACGGAGTTTCTCTCTTGTGCAGACGGGAGTGCAATGGCACAAATCTCGGCTCACCGCAAGCTCCGCCTCCCAGGTTCAAGTGATTATCTTGCCTCAGCCTCCCGAGTAGTTGGGATTACAGGCATGTGCCACCCCACCCAGCTAATTTTTGTATTTTTTTAGTAGAGACAGGGTTTCTCCATGTTGGTCAGGCTGGTCTTGAACCCCCAACCTCAGATGATTTGCCCGCCTTGGCGTCCCAAAGTGCTGGGATTACAGGCATGAGCCACCGCACCCAGCCCAGATTTCTTTTCTTTATATTTGGAAAGAAAAATAAGAACCAGAAACCTGAGTATCCCTCTTGCACTCTGGATTTTCTCCTTGCTTTAAATAGAGCTTTAGAAAGAACAGGGCGCTGGGTATCTGGGGGCTGCACGTGACTCAGCGCTCACCATGCTGGTTCCCTGCAGGTGCTGGGAGGTGAGGAAGTCCCTGTCCCTTGCTGTCTTCCAAGGCTTGCTGACAAGAATGAGAAGCCTGAGAAGTCTCTGTGGTATGCGGGATGACACAGCCCAATGAGTTCCAGAGGAAACAGGAGAAAAGAGGCACTAAAGCCTGCATAGAAACATGAGGAAAGCATGTGGCCCATGGAGTCCCGCCTACCTGACCTCATCCTGACACTCTGGTGACACCAGCCTGACTTCCAGCTGCCACTTGCTGCATTTCCTTGCCTGAGGACTTCCTTGAACCCCCAGGTCCTCCTTTGCTGCAGGGTGACAGTTCAGAAGTGCAGGGAATGGACTCACCTGCCCCATCCCTCCATGGATGACTGACAGGAGGAGGTGTATAAAGGCCCCACACTCCTGCCCCTCGGGCAGGAGGGTCAGGTGCACTTTCTACATTGGCTCCCAGAGTTCCCCAACAGATTAAGTTTTAGAGGCTCCCAGGGTCACCCTGCTGGAAAACACACCCACTGTTGCTGCCGTCCCTTCCCTACTGGACTTCCCTCTGCACACTGGTGTTTCTTGGGATCACCTACCTGCCACACAACTGGTTGCACTTGAAACCTTGGGAGAACTCCAGGCAACACAAGGCATACCTGAGTTATGTATAGACATAGACAGAGAGACAGTGTGTGCTTTGTTCTGTTTTACAGTTGAAGTCTCCCTCTCACCCAGGCTGGAGTGCAGCGGGGCAATCATAGCTCACTGCAGCCTCAAACTCCCAGGCTCAAGAGAACCTCCTGCGTCAGCCTCCGAGTAGCTGGGACTACCGTGCCCACAGCTATGCCTGGCACATTTTTAAATACCTTGAACTTTTTATTTATTATTATTATTGGAGACAGAGTCTTGCTCTGTCACCCAGGCTGGAGTGCAGTGGCACAGTCTTGGCTCACTGCAACCTCCCCCTCCTGGGTTCAAGCGATTCTCCTGCCTCAGCCTCCTGAGTAGCCGGGACTACAGGCATGTGCAACCATTCCTGACTAACTTTTGTATTTTTAGTTGAGACGGGGTTTCACCATGTTGGCCAAGCTGGGCTGGAACTCCTAGCCTCAAATGATCTGCCCACCTTGGCCTCCCAAAGCACTGAAATTACAGGCATAAGCCACAATGCTCAGCTCTTCAGTTATATTTAAGTTGTTCTTTGAGGTGAGGGAAATGTCTGTCTGTGTGTGTCTAAGATATTCACGTTCATAAATTTACATTCTGGGTGTGTAAGAGTTCTATTCCTTAGTCACACCTGTGGAGTAGTGCTTGTCAATGTGTGGGGCGATTATATTCGCTTTCTTGCATTAGGATAGAAGATAATTCTTCTGGCCAGTCATGGTGGCTCATGCCTCTAATCCCAGCACTTTCGGAGGCTGAGGCAGGTGGATCACCCAGGGTCAGGAGTTCAAGACCAGCCTGGCCAAGATGGTGAAACCCCATCTCCACTAAAAATACAAAAATTAGCCAGGTGTGGGGTGCACACCTGTAATCCCAGCTTCTAGGGAGGCTGAGGCAGGAGAATTGCTTGAACCTAGGAGGTAGAGGTTTCAGTGAGCTGGGTAACGGAGCGTTACTCCAGCCTGGATAACATAGTGAGACTTCATCTCAAAAAAAAAAAAAAAAATCCGGGCATGATGGCCCGTGCCTGCAGCTATTCAGGAGGCTGAGGCACAAGAATTGCTTGAACCCAGGAGGCGGAGGTTGCAGTGAGCTGAAATCATGTCATTGCACTCCAGCCTGGAGACAGCAACAGAGCAAGACTCTGTCTTTAAAAATAAACATCTAGGCCGGGCGTGGTGGCTCAACGCCTGTAATCCAAGCACTTTGGAGGCCAAGGCAGGTGGATCACCTGAGGTTGGGAGTTCAAGACCAGCCTGACTAACATGGTGAAACCCTGTCTTAAAAAATAAATAAATAAAATAAATAAATAAATAAATAAATATACATCTAGACTCTGTCTAAAGAAAGAAAAATTTAGGCCGGGCGTGGTGGCTCACACCTGTAATCCCAGCACTTTGGGAGGCCGAGGTGGGTGGATCACGAGGTCAAGAGATCGAGACCATCCTGGTCAACATGGTGAAACCTCATCTCTACTAAAAATACAAAAATTAGCTGGGCATGGTGGCACATGCCTGTAGTCCCGGCTACTCGGGAGGCTGAGGCAGGAGAATTGCTTGAACCCAGGAGGCGGAGGTTGCGGTGAGCCGAGACCGCGCCATTGCACTCCAGCCTGGGTAACAAGAGCTAAAACTCTGTCTCAAAAAAAAGAAAGAAAGAAAAATTTAGACTCTGTCTAAAAAATATATATCTATATGTCTACATATATATAACAAAACTGTAGTAAACAAAACAGCATGGTACTGATGTAAAAATAGACACATAGACCAATGGAACAGAATAGAGAACCCAGAAATTAATCCACTTATCTACAGCCAACTGATTTTTGGCAAAGGTGCCAAGAACACTCACTGGGTAGGAACAGTCTCTTCAATTAATGGTGCTGGGAAAACTGGAGATCCATATGCAAAAGAATGAAACTAGACCCTTACCTCTCACCCTATACAAAAATTAACTCAAAATAGATCAAACACCTAAATGTAAGACCGGCACCTATTAATCTACTAGAAAAAAGTATATAGGCTGGGTGCAGTGGCTCATGCCTGTAATCCCAGCACTTTGGGAGACCAAGGCGGGCGGATCATGAGGTCAAGATATCAAGACCATCCTGGCCAACATAGTGAAACCCCATCTCTACTCAAAAATACAAAAATTAGCTGGGCGTGGTGGCGCGTGCCTGTAGTCCCAGCAACTTGGGAGGCTGAGGCAGGAGAATTGCTTGAACATGGGAGGTGGAGGTTGTGGTGAGCCGAGATCACACCATTGCACTCCAGCCTAGGCAACAAGAGCAAGACTCCATTTCAAAAAAAAAAGCATAGGCAGCAAAAATAAGTAAATGGAATTATATCAAACTAAAAAGCCTCTGAACAGCAAAGGAAACAATCATCAGAGTGAATATTGGGAGAAAATATTTGCAAACTACTCATCCAGTAGGGGATGAATATCTAGACTATACAAGAAACCCAAACATCTCTACAGCAAAAAAAAAATCTGATTTAAAAGTAGACAAATGAGGGCCAGCATGGTGGCTCACACCTTTAATCCCAGGACTTTGGGAGGCTGAGGCAGGCAGATCACCTACGGTCAGGATTCGAGACCAGCCTGTCCAACATGGTGAAACTCTGTCTCTACTAAAAAATATAAGAAGTAGCCAGGTGTGGTGGTCGACACCTATAATCCCAGCTACTTGGGAGGCTGAGGCAGAAGAATCGCTTGACCCTGGGAGACGGAGGTTGCAGTGAGCTGAGATCGCGCCATTATACTCCAGCCCCGGTGACAAGAGTGAAACTCCATCTCAAAAAAAAAAAGACAAATGATTTCAAAAGAAGACATAAAGACATACAAGTGGCCAACAAATATAGGGGGAAAATGTTCAAAATCATTAATATTCAGGGAAATGCAAAAAGAAACCGTAATAAGGTATCATCTCAGCCAAGCTAGGACAGCTATTATCGGAAAGACAAAAAATAATAAATGCTGGTGAGGATCTGGAGAAAAGCAAACTCATGCAGTGTTAGTAGGAATGTAAACCAATACTGCCACTAAGGAAGTTCCTGAAACAACTAAAAATACAGCTACCATATGATCCAGCCACCCCACTGCTGGATATTTATTTAAAGGAAAGGAAGCAATATACCGAAAAGACATCTCAGCCAGGTGTGGTGGCTCACACCTGTAATCCTGTAATCCCAGCACTTCGGGAGACAGAGGCTGGCAAATCATCTGAGGTCAGAAGTTCGAGACCATCCTGGCCAACATGGTGACACCCCATCTGTACTAAAAATACAAAAATTAGCCAGACGTGGTGGCATGCACCTATAATCTCAGCTACCTGGGAGGCTGAGGCAGGAGAATCACTTGAACCTGGGAGACAGAGGTTGTAGTGAGCTGAGATCACACGATTGCACTCCAGCCTGGACAAGAGTGAAACTCCATCACGATAACAACAAAAAAGGAAGGTACAGTGGCTCACGTCTGTAATTCCAGCACTTTAGGATGCCGAGGCAGGTGGATCACGAGGTCAGGAGTTCAAGACCAACCTGGCCAAGATGGTGAAACCCTATGTCTACTAAAAATACAAAAAATAGCTGTGTGTGGTGGCAAGTGCCTGTAATCCCAGCTACTCGGGAAGCTGAGGCCAGAGAATCGCTTGAACCCAGGTGACAGAGATTGCAGTGAGCCAAGATCGTGCCACTGCACTCCAGCCTGGGCGACAAAGTGAGACTCTGTCTCAAAAAAAAAAAAAAAGACATCTCACCCACTTGTTTATTGCAGCACTAGTCTCAATAGCCAGGATATAGAATCAACCAAAATATGGTATCAATTTGATCCAGTCATCTGGAAACAGATGACTGGATAAAGAAAATGCGGTGTATTTACACAATGGAATACTATTCAGCCATGTTGTCATTTGCGCCAACAGGGATGGAACTGGAGGACATTATTTTAAGTGACATAAGCCAGAAACAGAAAGTTAAACACTGGCATGTTCATATTCTTTTTTTTTTTTTTTTGAAACAGAGTCTCACTTTATCACCCAGACTGGGCTGCAGTGGCGCAATCTCAGCTCACTGCAACCTTCACCTCTCAGATTAAAGCGATTCTCGGGGTTTCACCATGTTGGTCAGGCTGGTATCAAACCTCTGACCTCAAATGATCCGCCTGCCTTGGCCTCCCAAAGTTCTGGGATTACAGGCGTGAGCTATTGCGCCTGGCCTGCGTGTTCATATTCGTATGTGGAAGCTGAAAAAAAGTTGATCTCATAAAAGTAAAAAGTAAAACAAAGGATACTAGGGACTAGAGAGGATAGGGAGAAGGGAGGGATAGGGAGAGATTTGTCAAGCATACAAAATTTCAGCTAGATAAGAGGAATAAGTTCTAGTGTTCTATACCTGTATAGGATGACTATAGTTAACAATAATAGGCCGGGCGTGGTGGCTCACACCTGTCATCCAAGCACTTTGGAGGCCAAGGCGGGCAGATCACCTGAGGTCAGGAGTTCAAGACCAGCCTGACCAACATGGTGAAACTCTGTCTAAAAAACAAACAAACAAACAAACAAACAAACAAACAAATAATATATCCTATAGTTTCAAATAGCTAGAAGGAGGGCCGGGCACGGTGGCTCACACCTGTAATCCCAAGCACTTTGAAAGGCCGAGGCAGGATACTTGCTTGAGCTCTGGAGTTGGAGGTTGCAGTGAGTCGAGATCGAACCATTGCACTCCAGCCTGGGCAATAGAGTGAGACTTCATCTCAGTCTCAAAAAAAAAAATGGAAGGAAGAGAAGGAAGGAAGGAAGAGAAGGAAGGAAGGAGGGAAGGAGGGAAAAAAGGAAGGAAGGAAGGAAGGAAGAAAAGAAGGAAGGAAGGAAGGAAGGAAGGAAATAGTGAAGGGGGCAGGTGCTGTAGCTCATGTCTGTAATTCCAGCAATTTGGGAAGGTGAGGTGGGAGGATTGCTTAAGATCAGGAGTTTGAGATCAGCCTGGAAAGCATAGTGAGACCTCATCTCTACAACAAAATCAAGAAAATTAGACAGGCATGGTGGTGTGTGCCTGTAATCTCAGCTACTTGGAGGCTGAGGTGAGAGAATCGCTTGAGCCTGGTAGGTCAAGGCTGCAATGAGCCAAGATCATGCCACTGCACTCCAGCCTGGGTGACAGAGAAGACTCTGTCTCTCCCGCATGCCTCCCCCGCCGAAAAAAAGTAGCGATGGGAGGAATGTGTGATTTTTGTTCTTTGAAATGTGTTGAGATGGGGGCTGGGTGTGGTGACTCATGTCTGTAACTCCGCCGCTTTGGGAGGCCAAGTTAAGCGGACTACCTGAGTCCAGGAGTTCAAGACCCGCCTGGGCAACATGGTGAAACAAACAAACAAAAACAAAACAAAAAAAATAGCCAGGTGTGGTGGCATGCACCTGTAGTCCCAGCTACCCGGGAGCCTGAGGAGGAATTGGTTGAGCCCAGGAGGCAGAGGCTGCAGTGAGCCAAAATCGCACCACTGCACTCCAACCTGGGGGTGACATAGAAAGACCCTGTCTCAGGAAAAAAAAAAAAGGAAAGAAAGAGAGAAATCAATCAATAAATAATAAATGTGTTGAGATAGATTCTTCCTGATCATTCTTCTTTCCTCATCACTTGGGAATGTGAGGATATGGCACCAGGATGCTCTGCTCCAGGAACACCAGTTTCCCCACTTGAGTTATGCATCTTTTGTGTCTGTTTTCCAGGAGCTCGCACTCCAACCAATTGAGAAAAGATTTGGTTACAATGACACATTGGCTGGAAGACATACCCACAAACCCATGGACCACTGGACTGTGAGTAACGATCTTCACTTACGCCTCCTTGCACCCAAGTGTTATATATTGGTAGAATGAATGAATGAATGAATAGCAAAAGCAGCTATTTAGTCAAGTACCCAGATATTTCTTGAAAAGGGTGTTATTGTGGCCAAGAGGCTGTGCACTGCCTGATTTATTTATGTATGTCACCCAGACTAGAATGCAGTGGTGCAATCATAGTTTACTGCAGCCTCTAACTCCTGGCCTCAAGTGTGATCCTTCCAGCTTGGGCTCCCAAAACTCTGAGATTACCAGGTGTGAGCCACCATACCTGGCCCGAGCATGGCTTTTGATCTTCATAGAATCCAAAGTCATGAACTTGTAGCCACATTGACAACTTGTCTGGCTTGAACAGATTGAATAATCAAGCAGATGTAGCCATAGTGTCACCTGTGAGAAGTTGCAGTGTTTTATAGCTGCTTTGTTTGCTTGTTTTTTGAGATGGCGTTTCACTATGTTGCTCAGGCTGGTCTTGAACTCCTGGACTCAAGCAATCCTCTTGCCTCAGCCTCTTGAGTGGCAGGAACTATAGGGACTCATCACTGTGCCTGGCAAAATTGTAATGTTTTACAGACACATATGCACACACACCCAAAACTAATTATGATTTAAAAAGCTAGAGAGAGATAATGTCTTATAACTCAAGGTTTTTTTAGACATCAATTCATAGATGTTGATTAATCATTCAACATTAATTATGGTTGTGTTTTTCAGGTCCAGTTTTAGGACTTTGAACAAGGTTAATAATCTTCCATTGCTGTGGTCACAGTCTTTCGCTAATTACTGAAGGTAAATAAGATGTGATCACAAGAACAGTCCACTCACTGTGTCTCAAAATATTCTTTATAACCCTAAAATAAATGACTTTTGTTATATTTTAAGTTTGGTTTTATTGACTAGTGTTTATTTTCTGCCCTTTTTTTTTGAGGTGGAGTCTTGCTCTGTCACCCAGGCTGGAGTGCAGTGGCACAATCTCGGCTCACTGCAAACTCCGCCTTCCGGGTTCAAGCAATTCTCCTGCCTCGGCCTCCCAAGTAGCTGGGATTATAGGTGCCCCGCTCCACATCTGGCTAACTTTTGTAATTTTAGTATAGACAGGGTTTTACCCTGTTGGGTAGGCTGGTCTCTATCTCCTGACCTCAAGTGATCCACCTGTCTCAGCCTCCTAAAGTGCTGGGGTTACAGCTGTGAGCCATCGCACCCAGCTATATTGGCTAGTTTCAAGACAGATAAGGAGCTATACATTTGAAACCGTTCCACTAACATGATATAACAAGGTTTGTAAGTGATGAGCTTGGCAGCTTCGATTTCTGGCGCAAGGTGTGTGGCCTCCCAGAGCTCTAGGCTGTCCTCTCTGACTCAGTTTTTCTTGCTCTGTAATGGGTTCTGTCCATTTGTCAGCCTGCAGATTTTCAGCTAGATTTTTTTTCATGTCAGCGAAATAAATACAGAAATTGCTCCCCTTGCCCTGATTATAATCATTTTGGCCACTCTTTTCAAAGCTTACTCTTAGACCATCCCAAAACTCCAGGGTAACTCCATATTATTATTCAAAATTCTTCTCAAATTAAATGTCTGTTAGGCTGGACAATAAGGGGAAAAGCCTGACCCGTTCGTTTTGCATTTCACCTTGGAGATGGTCCTGTGGTTTGACTTTGCACATGCCTGGAAACAAAATTTGCCTTTCTGCTCCTTTGTGAAGCAATCAAAGCACAATGTGCATGTGGTTCCAAACACATTTAATTCTGCAGCTATTCTTTTGTTGACTGCGCTCCCTGCAAAACATCCTGGAGGGGGATTACCGGGCAGGTGCGGCAGACTAGGGTGTTTCCTGGGTGGGGAAGGCAGAGCGACAAGCACAGGAGTGAGTGCTGAAGAAAGGATTTTACTTGGAAACCTTTGAAATTGGAAGTCATGGGGGCTATTTGGTTTTGGGGGTATATGTTTAAGTGATACATTTCT
>PVKV010041527.1:0-10000 GCA_004027835.1 Alouatta palliata | reverse complement strand
AGGAGGCAGAGGTTGCGGTGAGCCGAGATCGCGCCATTGCACTCCAGCCTGGGTAACAAGAGCGAAACTCCTTCTCAAAAAAAAGAAAAAAAGAAAAGAAAAGAATAAAGAAATCTCACTATTGGGTATCTACCCAAAGGGGGAAAAAATCATGTCAAAAAGATACCTGCACTTATATGTTTATTGCAGCACTATTCATATAACAAAGATATAGAATCAACCTAAGTGTCTATCAGCAGATGGCTGGATAAGGAAAATGCAACCTCCGCCTCCCAGGTTCAAGGGATTCTCCTGCCTCAGCCTCCCTAGTAGCTAGGATTACAGGCACGCACCACCACAATCGGCTAATTTTTGTTATTTTTAATAGGGACGGGGTTTCGCCATATTGGCCACGCTAATTTCAAACTTCCGACCTCAGGTGATCCGCCCGGCTCGGTCTCCCAAACCTGCTCTCGGCCGCGTGTTTTAATCGTAAATACTTTTGTCTTTTTTTTTTTTTTTCTATAGTCAATTAAGACTGGGAAAAAAAATTCCAGCGCTAGCTGGGACCAGCATTTACCAGTGGGTATGAGGCTCGAAGTGGCGGTGCGTGGCGGGCTGTCTATGGTTCTTAGGGTGGGAACTCTTGACCTTGGCGGGCCCACCCTCTGAGCTGGGTCAATGGGCAGGTTTTCTGAGGCCTGAGGACTGGGAAGGGGTGGAAGCAGGCGGGGCCGGGGCGGGGCCGCGGCCCGGGATCTGCAGGTCTTGGGCTGGAGCGCTCCAGCTGCTGGTTCCCCGGAAACCCTGCGCCCCCAAATCGCGGTTCGCGGCGCGCGTCAGGTGAGTAGCGCGGTAGCGGGGATTCCTGCTATCGGTGGTAGAGGCTGATGTTGGATGTTGTCCCCGCTCCTCCGACTCTTCGACCGGCCAGGGGAGCACCGCGCCCCTAATCTTGGTGAGGCTTCCAACCTCTGCGGTCCTTCGGGGAAACCAGGGTTAGTCTGGGGTGTAGCCAGGTGCCCTGTCCACTGTGGGCACGCTGGGGATTCCCCGACGAGGAAGGACTCCTGGCACTTGTTGAAAAAGTCGGCATCCTAGAGGGAAGATTCGGGGCAGATGGGCATCAGGGAAGGCGGTCCCAGCCAATGGGACCGTTTCTGAGCACGTAAGCCTATTCGATGGGTGCTAACGACTGCCTGCTTTGTCAGGTAACTGTGAGCAAAGCAGGCTTTGTTTCTGGCCGCGGGAAGCTTCAAGATTGGGGTTCCGGAGCTGGGCGCGCAATGACAAACAGTAAGCGCGGAGGGCCGCGCCAGGAGCGCTCACCGGGGCCGCGATCTGGTGGGTGGCTGGAAAGGGTCCCTGAAGCCCTGAGCAGAGACCCAAGGGCCGCACGACTGCAGGAAGGCCATTTTGCTTGCCTAACAGGCGGAAAACTCAAGTGGCTGGGGTAGCAGGGTTGGTGACGACGAGGGCGGATCTCACTAAGCCTTGCAAGTGTTGCGGGTGGTAGGGGGTGAGGGGGTTATCATCATTCTCAGAATTGCTGTAGATAAAGAGTTTTGGGTTGGAGAGAGATTGGGTGAACTCAAAGGACTAAAAGATGGCGACGACACATTCCCTCAGAGGATTTACATTCTGGAGGGGTGGGGATAGGCCGGGGTACAGATAAGCCCGCAGGTGACCTCCAGCCTGTAAGGTGGTGACCTTACAGCCTAAAGTCTGATGCGTTGTGCCCAGTCTCCTTCCCCCTCCCCACTGCCCGAAGTCTGGGGCCTGGAGATGAAGGAAATTCTTGGGAGGCAAACGTGTCTGGGCAAGCCACAGCTGCAGAGATTCAGTCCCCACAGGGGTTAGGATCGTCACCGAGGGCCTCTTCCTACCGCCTCCAGCAAATGCCATCTTGAGGACTAGCGGCAGCAGTAGGTCTTCTCTGCCAGAGAACTGGAAGCTCAGGTTCTTGAGGACACTGATGTTAAGGGTGTTTTGAAGTGCATTTGGCTGGAAAGTGGAAGAATAATCCAAGATCTGCACACCTCACCAAAGGAGTGTGAATGGTTTGGAAAGAAAGGAAAGGAAAGGGAGGGAGAAGAAAAAAAGAGAGAGGAATAAAGAAAATCAAATTCATATCCCAGGAATGTAGCTTTCATAACAACATTTTGGAGATTCAATTAACTCTATTCCTCAAAGACGTTTTTCCTTGCTGGTATTTTCAGTTCTATTACACTTCTCAAAAAGTGAAAGGAAAAAGCCAACAGGTTTTTTTTTTTTTTTCTTTAAACTGAGTCTCACTTTGTCGCCCAGGCTGGAGTGGCAGTGCGGCGATCTCGGCTCACTGCAACCTCCGCCTCCAGGGTTCAAGTGATTCTCCTGCCTCAGCCTCCCAAGTTGTTGGGATTACAGATGTGTGCCACTATGCCCGGCTATTTTCTTTCCCTATTTTTAGTAGAGACAGGGTTGCACCATGTTGGCCAGGCTGGTCTTGAACTCCTGACTTCAGGTGATCCACCTTTCTCAGCCTCCCAAAGTGCTGGCATTACAGGCATGAGCCATTGTGCCTGTCTTCTGGATTTTTCATTTAATATTTTTGAACCATGGTCGACCATGGATAACCGAAACATTGGAAAGCAAAACCACGGTAAGGGGGAGCTACTACATGTATTGAAAATCCAAGTCAGAGAATCGTGTGTGTGTGTGTGTGTTTGTGTGTGTAATTTTGGTTATGGAAGGGATCTTAGAGAATGTCTCCTTTATTCTCACATTTCTGATGAAACCAAGTCAGAAATAATAAAAAGCCTCACTCAAGGTGATCTGTGACAGATCCTGGCCTGGTTACCCCAGGTACATGATTTCTAGTGGTACTGACTCAAAGGTTTAGACATTAACTTTTGTAGATCAAGAGTGTCCACGTGTTCCTGGAAAATTATTTAGCATCTGTGCATTAGGTCCTTAAGATGGGGCCAGAAATTGTTACCTCATTGCTGAGAGCATTCAACGGCACACAGCAGGGGTTTAATAACTGCTGGCATTCCCTGACCAGATAAAAAAGCTGTTTCTTACCCTAACCTCTTGCTGATATATTTTGTTTTTCTATGACCTCAGGTTTCTAGAAGCAGGGTGGAACAGAGGGCAATTACTGAACAATGGCAGCTGGTGAGAGAAGGGTGACCAGGGCCCTGAACTCTGTGGCCCTGGCTTTGAGGGAAGCAAAGTTGTTCTCAACTGTGGAAGAGGAGAATTTGGACAACAGAACAGAAAAGGAAGACGGCCTGTTGGAGCAGACACATTTGTCACAGGAAGCCACATCAAACCCTGGGGACTTTGTTGGACCTCTCCATCTGCCCGGTTGCCAGCAGGTAGATAGCACCAGGAAGGAGTCCAGTCAGCCCTGGGTGCCAGGCCAGGAGTGGATAAAGCTAAAAAGAGACACCACAGAAGAGAAGGTGTTTGAACAGCTGAAGCCAATTGCACCTGTACAGAACACAGTCCCATGGGTGGGCAAGGTAGCCGCCACCCTGCAGGAAGCCATAAAGAGAGATTGCTGGTGGGAGGCATGGGTGAAGAAGGTCAGGACACTAAGCTAGAGAGAGGTGGGGTCCAGGTCCTAGACTCCAGGAGCTCTTTCATGCATGCTCCTGCCTGCAGGTTAAATGAAATCTCAGATTGTTCCAGGCTGAACGACATCCAGAAAACGGAGCTGCAAGACCTTTCTCCATCTCCTGCACCACGCTGGCATCCTTCACGGAGTACTTTCTGAAATTTGTTAGAGTGGCAACATTTTTTCCTCTGCTTTGCTTTCCTATTTATATTCTGCCTATCCTCTTTCCTCTCCCCCACATCTTTCTCCCTTTCTCTTCATCTTTCCTTTCCTTTCTATACTGTCTTTTCCTATTTATCTCTTCCTTCCATGGGTTTATCTTTCTCTTAGGTTTTAATTCTCTGAATTTTGAGAATGGATGTTAATCTTGTACACACACACGCGTGCGTGGGCACACACACACACACACACACGCACACACTTGCATGCATATATTGATATAAACTTCTTGAGTCTCTCCTGTTCTTCCAGAAGCCAGTCACCTTTGAGGATGTGGCAGTGAATTTCACCCAGGAAGAATGGGACTGTCTAGATGCCAGCCAGAGGGTCCTTTACCAGGATGTTATGTCGGAAACCTTTAAGAACCTAGCATCTGTGGGTAAGAGGCTGGGCTTCCTTCAGCAAGCCCCCTGTTCCTAAAGGCCCTGGAACATCTGTTTTCCCTGGACAGGTAGATCAGCTCACAATTAGTTTCACTGACCCCTGGTTCTGTGCCTTCCAGGTGTGAAAGATCTGTCACTAAGCTCAGTGGTAAAGAGAAGAAATGATAGTCTGCATGAAAGCAAAGATAACGCTTGTAACATGATGACAGTATTCTCAAAATATGCAAATTTTTTCATTCATCCAACCAATATTTACTAAGTCACTCCTGAGAACCAGGTACTTTGCTAGCAGCTGGCCTTTTGAATGTCTCCTTTCTGCATCTACATGTCCCAGATTATGGTTCTTAAATAAAGGCTACAAGAGGTAGCCTGTTGCCCCCATCAGGTGTGAAGGGGCCACACCTAGGACCAACTCAGCTCTTTCTCATTTCCACACATCAGCCAGAATGTTTCTGCGGAAGCCAGAGCTAATCGCCAAGCTTGAGCAACAAGAGAAACAGTGGAGAGTGTTTCTCCATCTCCCAAACACAGAAGGCCTTTCAGGTAAGAATTGCCAAGCAGAGACGAAGGTAAAAAGGACCCAGGATAAACCCTGAAAGGATGGAGAGCTGATTGAGGGAAGGAATGCTCTATATGCCCTCCTGGTGCACCTCTTTCCAGCCCAGTCAGACTTGGAGTTGAAAGAGAGCTTAAGATCATAGACTCAAGTCCCTTGACTTCAAGTTGAAGATCTAAGTCTTTCAGTACTAATAAATATCTTCAGTTTCTAGAGATTGAGAGATAACATGAAGGTTGCTTATGTCCATGATGCTGCTCTGACTTAAATGTTCTTCCCAAGGGAAAAGAGAAGCAAGAGTGATAGGCTTCATGCTGGGTTGGAGTAAAGGAGGCTTGTCCTTGAGAGTAAATAGTTTAGAGAGATATCAAGCCAGGCTGACCACACTTCCTGGTTGGCCAGGACATCCTGGTTTATACTTTTATCCCAGCTTGATTATTAATGAGACCTCGTTTTACCTTCAAGTGGCCCAGTGTTCATGATGTATTATTATGTGGTTGTCTATGGAGTGTCTATGGGAGTCTGAGCAATACTGAAGATGAGATAAGATAGATTTCAAGAAGTGTTGTTGTCAGTTAAAATTCACATTTCTGACACTGTTGAAAGATTTTCCAGTTAAATTTTTATTTGCTTTTAATTTGAAAAGCCATTTTTTTTTCCTTATTTCTAGCCTATGAGGCCCAGGGGTGAGGATGAATATGTTGGGTGGGAGAGGAAGGGCAGAGGCAAGAAGTGTCTTTCTTGGACTGAATGGAGGAGCCGTGTTGGCTCCATTTTTTTTTTTTTTGAGACGGAGTTTTACTCTTGTTTTCCATGCTGGAGTACAATGGTGTGATCTCAGCTCACTGCAACCTCTGCCTGCTGGGCTCAAGTGATTCTACTGACCCAGTCTCCCTAGTAGTTGGGATTACAGACCGATTCCATGACACCCAGGACATTTTTGTATTTTTAGTAGAGATGGGTTTTCACCATGTTGGTCAGGCTGGTTTCAAAATCCTGACCTCAGGTGATCTGCTCACCTCAGCTTCCCAAAGTGCTGGGATTACATGCATGAGCCACCACGCCCAGTCTGTGTTGGAGTTCTTAAGGTGAATTTTGTGTTATTCTTCTTCATTCACTACAGAAGGCAAGAAGAAAGAGCTTCGAGAACAAGATCCCAGTCTGAGAGATGAGGGAACTAGTAAGGACAAGGTCTTCCTTGCATGCAGAGGGGCCCACTCTACCCCAGCTGGTTCTATGGACAGGACTGGAGTGCTTCAAGCATCACAGGGTGGGCCACCTTTTTTTTGCCACACCTGTGGCAAGTGTTTCAGTAGGCGCTCCTACCTCCATAGCCACCAGTTTGTTCACAATCCCAAGCAGAGTAATAGCTGCAGCCACTGTGGGAAGTTGTTTCGGAGTCCCAAGTCCCTCAGCTATCACAGACGCATGCATCTTGGGGAGAGGCCCTTCTGTTGCACGCTCTGTGACAAGACCTACTGTGATGCTTCTGGACTAAGTCGTCACCGCCGCGTCCATCTGGGTTACCGGCCTCATTCATGTTCCAGGTGTGGGAAGAGCTTCCGCGACCAGTCTGAGCTCAAACGCCACCAGAAGACACACCAAAACCAGGAGCCAGTGGATGGAAACCAGGAGTGTACTTTGAGGACTCCAGACACCCCTGCTGAATTCCAGACACCCATCACCAGAAGCCAGAGGTCCATCCAGGGGCTTGTGGATGTGGACCATGCGCCACGGGCCAGGTCCCAGGAATCCACATTTAGAACTGAGCGTCGTATGGTCCAGAACCAGCCATCTGTACTTAAGAACCAAGCACCTGTGACCAGGACCCAGGCAGCAATCACTGGAACCCCCTGTCAGGATGACAGATCCAATTCTCATCCGGTGAAGCCCTCAAGACTCAATGTCTTCTCTTGCCCCCATTGTCCTTTGACTTTTAGCAAGAAATCCTATCTCTCCAGCCACGAGAAAACCCACCTCACAGAGCTACCCAACTACTGCTTCCATTGTGGCAAGTCTTTCAGCTCATTTTCCAAGCTGGTCAGACACCAGCAGCAGACCCAGTGGAAGCAGAAGGGCTACCGTTGCCCTATCTGTGACCTCTGCTTTAGGGAGAAAGAGGGCCTTATAGGTCACTGGGGGGGCTCTAAAGGCAAAGAACTGTGCCCGGACAGCCACCGTAAATGCCGAGTGATCCTGGGCCGGTGGCTTGGCTTCTCTCATGATGCCCTCACTGTGGCTGGAGAGGAATGGAAGCATGGAGGTGAGGGGTCTCCCCCCAGGATCCACACTCCCAGGAGAAGAAGCCTAAGGAAGAAGGCACGCAAAGGAGACAAAACAAAGGGGCAGTGAGCATCTTGAAACATAAATAAACGGCCTTTCTGACTGAGGTCTTTCTTTGTATTTGGTTTTTCTGAGGACTGACCTCCGGGGTAAGGAGGCTGGAGTAGAGGGAGAGAGGTAAGTGCGTAAGGAAGGAAATATATAAAAGAAAAAGGGTTAGAAGTGTGCATATGGAAATTCGTGTTAGTATTATTATTTATTTATTTATTTTTTTTTTTGAGACAGTCTCACTCTTGCTCGAGCTGGAGTGCAGTGGTGTGATCTTCGCTCACTGCAACTTTCGCCTCCCAGGTTCAAGCGATTCTCCTGCCTCAGCCTCCCGAGTACCTGGGATTATAGGCGTCTGCCACTACACCCAGCTAATTTTTTGTATTTTTAGTAGAGACGAGGTTTCACTATGTTGGCCAGGATGGTCTCAAACTCCTGACCTCCTGATTTGTCCACCTTGGCCTTCCAAAGTGCTAGAATTACAGGCTTGAGCCACTGCCTGGGCACAACTTATATTATTATTAATTAGCACCTAGCTTGTTTGTTTGTGTCTGATAGACCATCCAGTAGTAGTTGTTGAATAAACAGTGGATACTCTGATAGGTATGGAGATGGGAGAAAAAGGATGAGAGGAGGGGAAGATTCTGACAGACCTGTGGAGGATGTATAAGTAAAACATTCTAAAGCAGGCATGTTGCCTAGATTTCACCTCTTGCTTCCCCAGGTCCCTAGTAGGCTACCAAGACAAGGTGGACCTCTGGCTATTCTGTAGGTTTTTCCCAATCTCCAGGTTTGGGTGCATGTCAGGCAGTGAGCATATCCTCACTCTGCAGCTCACTTGCTCTCTTTAACGTTCTGAACTCTTCCTCTTCCTTCCCTTCACATGCATCTCAGTTCTGCGCAATCAGGGCTGGAGTCTTGGAGGAAACAACCACCATTTGCAAAGTTATCATACTGTAATTTTCAGTGAGGAGGTTCCTGGCCTCTAGTTTGTGGCAAAGACTATCTTATCTGTGTTGCTCTCCAGCACAGATGTCCTCTGATGGACAGCAGAGCACTTGCCTGTCCTTAGCCAGAGAGGGTTTCCAGGTGGAAGACTGGAGAGAGAAATGGAAAGATGGGTAATAAAAATGGGAAAAGGAAGGAAGAGAAAATGTAGATGACAGAAGGGAAATCAATTCTACTTGAAATTCAGAGTGTTCTGGAAGTGCAAATTGGAATGTCCCCACAGCAAAGACGCCAGTGAGTGTGCAACTTGATGGATGAGACATCCCCAAGGACCAATCCCTGGGGAACCAGGCTCTCCTCCTCCCCTGCCAAAATGCGACATCATTCAGAAGGGATTTCCTAGAAGAAGGAGAAAATAACTTGAAAAATCGATGTCAGTAGTTTGTATCATAAAACCATTGAACTAGGGAGAAGAAAAGCCCTTGGGGTTATTTTGTCTCCATGCCTGCCTCAATGGTTGGTCTTCGAGGTGAGGCACTGGGCAGTTGCTATGGACTGGGCAATGAGAACAGCTAGGGTGTGATTCCTGCTTAGGAGCAGTGAAGGAGGAACAGATCAGGCAGCGGCAGTGCCTCCAGCTTCTCTGTCAGCTGTAAATGTGTCTAACAACTGGCCTCTTTCCCCTCTACCTCCCAGGAGGAGCTCTCCCTCTACCCAGGCTCTCCAGCTTCTCCTTTCCTCTGGGAGTGTGATTCCTCAATAGTCCCCCTTTTCCTCTTGTTGCTTCTGTCTCTCTTTCCTGGCTTTTTATTTTCTGTTTATAAGAGAGAGAAGAGAACTTACTTAGCTCTTCCAGGAATTGCCCTGAAAACAAAGAGAAACAAATAACATGATCAATGGAAGATAACTAGCACTTTCCCCACATCCTCCCTGTGGACATTTGGAGTGACCCACACCCCTTTCCACTGGGGGACCCCACAGATTTAGTAAGTGATTCTCTTCACAGTTTTTCAGAAGAACCTAGGGTTGGGCATGGGGACAGGGGAATAAGGAAATCCCAGCTTCCCTAATCTTGAGCCCTGGTTCCATTCTCTGTTTCCCATTCAGAGCTGACTTGGTCCCCCACTATTTGGTGGTCTTGCCTGCTGCCCAACCACTGCACCTGCTAGTCTTCGATGTAGCCAGTTGTAACAGATGATCAAGGCGACCAGGGGTCCAAGAACCGGCACAATTACAAACAGGGTTATCTTCCAGCAGGGCACCCTCAGAAAGTGGGGATCTGAATTATTCACCAGAACAAACAGGGTTAACATACGTTCCCCGTCATGCCCCACCCACCTTTCTTTTTTGGTTCCTTAACCTGGGGTCCTAGAGTGCCAAAGGTCTCTGGGGACAGAATTCAGAGAGTCCATGAAGTTGGATGAGAAAAGTACTGCTTCCTTATTTTCATCAGCTGGATTTAAGATTTTCTTTCATTAAAAATGTAACAACTGGCCAGGTGCGGTGGCTCACACCTGTAATCCCAGCACTTTGGGAGGCCAAGGTGGGTGGATCACAAGGTCAGGAATTCAAGACCAGCCTGGCCAAGATGGCAAAACCCCATCTCTACTAAAAATACAAAAAAATTAGCCAGGCATGGTGGTGGGCGCCTGTAACCCCAGCTACTTGGGAGGCTGAGGCAGATAACTGCTTGAACCTGGGAGGCAGTGGCTGCAGTGAGCTGAGATCATGCCATTGCACTCCAGCCTGGGTGACAAGAGTGAGATTCCATCTCAAAAAAAAAAAAAAGTGGCCGGGCGCGGTGGCTCACGCCTGTAATCCCAGCACTTTGGGAGGCCGAGGCGGGTGGATCACGAGGTCAAGAGATCGAGACCATCCTGGTCAACGTGGTGAAACCCCGTCTCTACTAAAAATACAAAAATTAGCTGGGCGTGGTGGCGTGCGCCTGTAGTCCCAGCTACTCAGGAGGCTGAGGCAGGAGAA
>PVKV010041526.1:0-11383 GCA_004027835.1 Alouatta palliata | reverse complement strand
ACGGAGTTTTGCTCTTGTTACCCAGGCTGGAGTGCAATGGCGCGATCTCGGCTCACCGCAACCTCCGCCTCCTGGGTTCAAGCAATTCTCCTGCCTCAGCCTCCCGAGTAGCTGGGACTACAGGCACGTGCCACCATGCCCACCTAATTTTTGTATTTTTAGTAGAGACGGGGTTTCACCATGTTGACCAGGATGGTCTTGATCTCTTGACCTCGTGATCCACCCGCCTCGGCCTCTCAAAGTGCTGGGATTACAGGCGTGAGCCACCGCGCCCGGCTGTATTTTTTTTTTTTTAAGAGATGGGGTTTCACCATGTTGGCCAGGCTGATCTTGAACTCCTGGACTCAAGTAATCCACCCTCTTCAGCCTCCCAAAGTGCTGGAGTTAGAGGTGTGAGCCACCATGCCTGGGCTTGGATTTTCTTTTTTACAAAATGCTTTTACGTCTTCAAATTGTTTTCAGATTTGCTTCCAATACTTAATGTTTTCACTTTTAAAGAATGGTAACAGACTTTAGGGCAGTTTTAGGTTTACTGAAAAATTGATCATAGAGTACAGAGATACCATAATACCCCTTCATAGACACTTTCCCTATTACTGTTATTATTATATTGAGATGGAGTCTCACTCTGTCGCCCAAGCTGAAATGCAGTGGCATGATCTCAGCTCACTGCAAACTTTGCCTCCCGGGTTCAAGTGATTCTCCTGCCTCAGCCTCCCAAGTAGCTGGGATTATGGGCACCTGCCACCACGCCCAGCTAATTTTTGTATTTTTAGTAGAGACAGGGTTTCACCATGTTGGCCAGGCTGGTCTCAAACCCCTGACCTCAGGTGATCCACCTGCCTTGGCCTCCCGAAGTGCTGGGATTGCAGGTGGGAGCCACCGTGCCCGGCCACTTTCCCCTATTATTAACATCTTTCCTTAGTGTGGTTCATCTGTGACTGACAAGAAATATTGATACCTGACTTTTAAGTAAAGCTTCCAGTTCACATCAGGGCTTCATTCTTGGTGTTGTACATCCCATGGTTTGCAAAAACCACCTTTGCACAGTTGTAGTATTGTATGGGGTAGTTTCGCTGCCTTAAAAATCCTCCACGCTTCACCTTTTCACCCCATCCTTCCCCAACCCCTGGCAGCCACTGATTCTTTTATTGTCCCCACAGTTGTGCCTTTTCCAGAATGTCGCAGTTGGAGTCATACAGTGTGCTGCCTTTTCAGACGGGCGTTTCTCACTTATCAATGTGCACTTAGGTTTTCTCTGTGACTTTTTATGGCTTGACAGCTTGTTTCTTTCAGAGCTGAATAATATTCCCTTGTCTGGATGGACCAGAGTTTATCCATTCACCTACTGAGGGACATCCTGGCTGCATGAGTTTTGGCCGTTATTAATAAAGCTTCTGTAAACATCCATGTGTGAGTTTTTTGTTTTTTTGGAGATGGAGTCTTGTTCTGTTGCCCAGGCTGGAGTGCAGTGGTGGAGCTCGGCTCACGGCAACCTCTGCTTCCCGGCTTCAACCAATTCTTGTGCGTCAGCCTCCCGAGTAGCTGGGATTACAGATGTGTGCCGCCACACCCAGCTAATTCCACCCGTGGGTTTTCATGTGGACACAAATGTTTGACTCCTTTGGGTGAATACCAAGGAGCACTATCACGGATGGTAGGAGAGAGTGTTTAGAACCTGCCAACCTGTCTTCCCCAGTAGCTGTGCCTTTCTGCCTTCCCACCAGCAGTGAACGGGAGCTGCTGTTGGCTCATTCTTGGCAGCCTTTGCTGTTGTCAGTGTGCTGGATTTACTGACTTACCAGGTGCCTTTTACCTTAACGTTTGATCTTTAGTCACAAAGAACCAACCTTCCAGACTGGCCCAGTGGGTGGGCTCCCTTTACTTTTCCAGGGCCCAGCTGTCCCCCTTCCCAACACAGTTCCTGCCCCGGGGCCACACGCCCTTGCTTCACACACAGGGACAACCCAGCGAGGCAGACCCTGAGGTCCAGGTCGGTGCACAGGTGCCCTGTAAGCCGGGGAAGCTCCCAGCCTCGCCGTAGCTGCACCCACCTCCCTGCCCACCCGCCTGGGTCCCAGAGCCCCAGTGTTGGCAACAACTCCTCCTAAGGGGACAGAGATGGCTCAGGTGGGCCCACCCTGGTCCCTGGGGGTCCTCAAGGTTCTGGGAGGTGGTGGGGGAAACTGGGGATACCCACTTGAGACCCCAACAAAGGAGCTCAGGGCCTCAGGAAGAGGAAAGCCAGGACTGACTGCCACAGGCTTGCACAGGAGGCGCCGGCCCGCGGGACAAAGGGCAAGGGAGGCCATCACCAACACACAAGGCGGCAGCTACCCCCACACACGCCCGGAAACCGCGCCACCCCGACCGGAAGCGTGGCGCCGCTCTAGCCGCAGGCACTCGCTGGTCGCGTCACGTCCACGACACTGCTCCAGCGCCAGCCGGGCGGGCCTCCCACGCAGCCCGGAGGGCTGACCCTCCAAAGAGGTGCGTTTTAATAACCTCCTGTACTCATCCAGACGCGACAAGTAAATGCAACACGTGACCCTGGAAGATGGGGACAGCTACAAAAACACGAGACAGGCAACAAAGTTGTCACGTGAGTGTGATGGGGATAATATTCCTCCACAGTCAGTGTCCTGGCTCTGATCGCCGCACTGCGGCGTCGTAGGCTAAATCCCCGTTCAGGAAATACACACCAAAGTATTTAGGGGCTATGGGGCCAGCGTCTCCCACCACATCTCAAACGCTTTCTGAGCAACGCGCACTCAGGGATTCACATGGACCAAATCTGCGGGCAGCGTCAGTGGCCGGGCATCCGGATAAAGGGTCCATGGCGGTCCCTGTGCTATTCTTGCAACTTTCTGTAAGTTGGAATGTATGTTTCAAAGTTTTTTAAGTTACTAAAAAACTCCAGAAGGTTGAACGTTCGTTCTCTCACCTTGGCGCGGGAGAACGAAGCCCACGCTCTTCCCGGGCCTCCCCGTGCAGCCCAGTTGCCAGCTGCTGCTTCATTGCCCGGCCGCGCCCGCGGGTGCTCGGGCTTGCTTTGCGCCTGCCGGCTCGCGGTGGGGGCCCGTTGAGGGCAGGGACGCGGGGTCCCAGAGGACACTCAGAGAAAGCAGGCGCTGAGTTCCCTTGCAGCTTGGAAATTGGACGCACGAATGAGCGGCTCCGGTGCCAGCGGGAAGTGCTAGAGGGCGCATGTGGGTGTCAGAGCGGTCTGGGGGCCACACCTTTATTGACGATTGCTTTATCCCAGTAAGCGTCCTGCTCACCAGGGTCGCCCACCCCAGGGCCTCCCGGGCTTCCCTCCCTGCAGGTTCAGGCTCTCCCGGAGGAGGCTTCTGCTGCAGCGTCAGCGATCACGCTCTCCTCCGACTGTGGGTGGGGAAGGGCGGGATCCCGATCCCATGTCAGGCTGGAGCGAAGCTTGGGGCCAGACTTCATAGATCGGAGAGTGTCCTGCCAGGACACTCGCAGTGAGGACTGCGAAGAGATCCGAGAGCCCTCGAGTGACCGCGCCAGCGACAGGGTCCGGGAGCCTGCGCGCGACGGCATCCGGGAGCCCAGCTTTGAAGCGGCCAGCGATGGGACCCTGGAGCCCATGCTCGATGGCACCAACGAGGGGACCCGGGAGGCCATGCGCGACAGGACCACGGACGGAGCCCGGGAAGCCGCGCCCAACGGGACCACGGACGGAGCCCGGGAAGCCGCGCGCGACGGGACCAAGGACTGGATCTGGGAGGCCGTGTCCGAAGGGTCTATGGGGGCGGCTGATGACCCGGGGCGCGAGGTGGGCTGGGAGGAGGCCGGCGGCTGCCAGAGCGGCGGGCCTCCAGGGCCCCTGGGCAGCCAGCCGTGCACACGCGCCAGGTCCCGCGTGTCCTCGTGCTCGCGGTGCAGCTGCTCGCGTTGTTCCAACAGCTGGCGCCGCGTGTCGTGCAGCAGCTGGGTCCGGCGGAGCAGCCGCAGCAGCTCCTGCCGCAGGCGCCAGTTGTCCGCCTTGATGGCCTGCGTGTGCACAACAAGCGCGCGCGCCGCCTCCCGCTCCGCGCGCCGCGCCAGGGACTGCACGCGCTGACGCGCCTCGCGCTCGAAAGCCGCCTTGTCCTCCAGGAAGCGCCGCTTCGCGCGGTGGAGCAGCTTCGTGTGCTCCACGCGCATGTGCAGCAGCTCGCGCTCCAGCGCCCGGATCCGGGCCAGCTGCTCCAGCTGCAGCACCTGCGGCGGGGCCGCCGTCAGTCCACCCGCCCCGGCCCGGCCGCCAGCCCAGCCCCGCCGCATCCCGGCCGCGGGCCCGCGCACTGGCCTTGTAGGGCTGCAGTTCCTGCACCTGCCGCGCCGTGTGCGCCGCGCGCGCCTCCATCTCCAGCAGCTGCGCGCGCACCCTGTCCTCGCGCCCGTGGTAGAGCGAGGCCAGTTCCGCCCGCTGCCAGTGGATCTGCGCCAGGTCCACGCGGTTCTGCTCGTCCAGCCGGACGACGGCGTTGGCGCAGCGCTGGGCGTGCGCGCTCACGTAGCTGGCGTAGAGACGGTTCTCCTCGCGCAGGCGCAGCGCCTCGCGGTCCAGGAAGGCGTTCTCCCGCAGCTCCCGGTCCACGCGGTCCTCGCAGGCGTCCAGCTGCTCCGAAAGCAGCGCGTATTCGCGCCGCAGGTACTGCGCGCGCTCCGACGGCGGCTGCTCGGCACCCGCGCCCCCCGCACCACCTGGCTGGCTCCCCGCGCTCGGCCCGCGCTTTTTCTTGGGCGCCATGGGTTGGTGCCTGGACCACCAGGACGGGTGACAGCAGCCACCCTGGCCCCTCCCCCAGCTTAGCCCTTCCTCTTCCCCTCCCTAAATATTCTAGGCCCCAGGCCCAGAGGTGGGAAGCGTCTCAGGGTCACGAGGCTTTGGGGGAGGCAGACGGGGGCTTTGGGTCTCTGGGCTCAGGGCAGCTTTGCCAGCCTTCAACTCGTGGACTCCCGCTGGGCCTTTGCTGTCCTCCGTCGGGGTGCTCCCAACATTAGTCATGTTGCTGCACGGCGGCCATGGTCTCTATGGAGACAGAACCTAGCCGTCCTCTCCCACCCCCACCCCGTTACTTGGGTGATGGCCAACTCCTTCATTCCACACAACTCCCTCCGCCGAGAATGCGCCCCCAGAGATAGGGCCTGAGCTGACAAGACTGGGCTTCAGGCGGACTTCGGAAGTGTTTCCAAGTCTCACAGACCCCAGCAGCGCCCTTCGCCTTTGGTCCAGCGTTGGGCCGTCTCCCGGGTTGCCCCTGCCTCGAGGAGGAGCTTCACCACATTCCCCACCTTTCCGGAGTGAAATCTCTGTTGCTGTCAGGAGGGAGCGGTTCCCTGGACCATTGGCCTCTCCAGGGTCCCTTGCTTTCCTTGAGCATTTTGTGATTCCTTCCGTGAGGCCCCCGTGGGAACTGGGGTTCCTGAAGTGTGGAGTCCATTGGGAGGCTGGAGAGCGTTTCTCTCCGAAGTTCCTAAGCCCATGAGTGCAGCACCCGCTCAGCTCATCCGTGGCTCTGCAGCTGGGTGGCTGGAGGGCACAGGGATCCAGCTGGGACTTCGCACTTTCTTTTTTTCTGTTGACTTTGTGGATACATCATTATTATTGAAACCATCCCTATAAACTTTTTAAATTAATCAGGGAAGAAGGGAGGGGAGAAAGGAAACCTTGCTCAGTGTTCATCATGGGCCACAGGCCTCCCAACCCCTTCCTCAGAGCTGTTTGGTACCTGTGGCCCCAGAATCACACAGACTCTGTCACAAGATTAGAGTTCCCCATAAGTGCTCTATAGATAACAACTAAACATTGTAAAATGTGAAGTTTTCTATTTGACAGGTCCAGAATACCCATGAAACGACAGACCCAGCTGGTCTGAAGCATCCCCATGAGGAGCTAATGCACCAAATAGTGCAGGGTCCACATGCTGATGACTTCGTCCTTTTTTCCTGCCCAATTGATGACCCCATTTTACAGCCCCTGACCCTCCACAATCCCCTTAAAAACCCCAGCCCAGAACTCAGGGAGATGGATTTGAAGGCCCCCCCCCCCATCTCCTTGCTTGGTGCCCAGGGATCATTCCGCTGTTTCTCTGCTGCAGGCCCTGCTGTCTCGATGTATTGGTCGTTACTGCACAGCAGGCATGGCAACCTGTTGGTCCTGTACGATCTGCTTCCGTCTAGACCAGTGGTCCCCAGCTCCCATCCTGTTAGATGCCTCAGGAGCAGGTGCATTCCGCATCCTTTGACACACAACATGTATGTACCCCTATTTTGTGTCCTGACATCACAGAGTTGAGTTTCTGCTCGGTTTGTCCACATTTGCTGGGATGTGGGCAGATTTGAGGATCCTTGACTTGCAGCTTTGTCAGAACCACGTTTGCGCAGAGGTTTGTGGTGGGGACCATCTTAGGAAGTTGGTTCTAGAACCCTGGCGGCTCACAGACATGGTGGGGCTGGCTCTGATCAGCTAACCTGCCTGAAAGGTGCAGCAGGCCTTTTAAAATTATCAACAGGATTGAAGCATTTCACTCCTTGTAAAAAAAATGTATTTTGTAAGTAAAAGTTAGAGGACACAAACTCCCAAACAAGCCAGTGTGTTTAGCGTTAACATTGTAAGGGGACGTTGACTTACAAACTTCTGGACTGTATCTGAATGTTGGCTTTAATATATGGGCTTTTAATAGGAAAATGGTGCCTCTCCTCTCACAGAAAACTGGGAAAAGACCACATGGAATCATGAGAAAAATATCACCTGCATCCAGTAGCAGGGACTCATCTGCAGCAGGGACTCATCTGCAGTGGGTAAGGGCAGGCTCATGTGCAGGTTCCTTGCCATGGCCCTACCCCAGCACTCTCCACCCCGATGCCCTCAGGCCTTGTGGGGGGTCACTGTCCCCATTTGACAGATTGAGAAACTGAGGCAGCAATAGGCAGAGGTCCTACACCGTACATGGAGACAGAATTCACCTCCTGTGACACACCTCCCACCCTCGGGGGCCTTCCCAGCCCCATCTGCAAGTGGGATACTGGTCTTTGTTCCCCCAGGACCTGCAATCACACCCCCCTCAGAAACAGGCTGGCAAGCTGGAAAGACCCTGGAAGAAGGGGTGCTGTCTGCTGCCTGTGAGGCCCTCCCCGCCCACAGCTGGCCCACCCTCCCTCCTCCCCTGGTAGCTGCGCCTTCCTCCCTTCCCACCCCCTAAGCCAGGCCAGCCTCCCTCCTGCACCCAGCCCCTTATGCTGGGCCCTGCTGGGGACCCTGAAGGCTGCAGCACAGGGGTGCCTTGAGTCTGCTCCTGGGAGGCTGCTCCCGAAGGCTCACCCCCTCAACCCTGTGCCCTTGTCTTCCTGCACCTGCTGCTTTGCATGTCGTGCCCAGCTCACCTCCTGAGCCAGGGGTGAGCCCCCTGCTGAGCACAGTGGCAGAGTTGGGGCTGTGTGCCTGGCCCCTGCTGAGCTCTCCCAGCAGCCTCTGTTCCCATTTCACAGATGGAGAAACCAAGGCAAGGTGAGTTGTCCAAAGCCCCCTGGGAGCACTGGGGCTGTGACTTGGACCTTGATGGGCTCCTCCTACTTCTCTCCACTCCCTTTGAGGGGTCCCCTTCCCCAAGCTGCCCTGTGCCCTGGGACCAGCACATGGCCAGTGCTACGACCCATCCATGCGCCAAGGCTGCCCACCCGCTTGGTAAGGCCAGCTCCACCTGTGGAGTTGAGGGTGGGCTGAGCCCACATGGGAGCCCAGGACCCATGGGCAGCTCCACCCTGTGTACCCTACCCCTGTGCAGCAGCTCAGAGCTGGTGGTGACAGCCAAGAGGGAAAGGCGAACGACGGGCTGTGGTTGGGGTCAAGCGCTGGGGCCCCAGTCCTGTTCGTTTCTGTGCCCTGGGCCCAACCCAAGCCCATCGTGTGCCCCATATCCCTGGCAGGCCTTACCATGCCCACCCACCGGGGCTGGCGTAGGCAAGGGTGTTTGAGGCAAAGACGCTGCTCCCATGGCCAGGTAACTCAGAACCCATGCCAGATCCACACAAGTCCCTCAGCCAGTCCCAGATGGAAACTCCAGTCCCAGGCCGTGACGTGCATCAGCTCACACAGTCACAGTGGCCCCAGAGAAAGCGCTCCGCCCTCTGCCTGTCCACAGCACCTCTCCAGGTGTGAGCATGAGGCCTGAGCCAGCAGGCCCTGACCAGGTCATTCCTGATCATCCTTGCCCAGGCCAGTAGGGGACTGGGGTGTGGTCCAGGTGGGCCTTCATGGGGGGGTCACCTGCCTCTGAGGAAGAGGATGACCAAAAGGAGGGTGCCCAGGAATTGGAGCCCATACACAGGCTTTGATGATGACGCCTGCACCCCGCTCCAGAGACATCCCTGACACAGCCATCAGGGTGTCCAGCTGGAAACATGCCTCCCTGGGGACCCTCATTTCTGAGTCCATGCCTCCAAATGTATGATGTCAGAGACAACCATGTACAGCTGGCATATGTCCCCACAAAGTGTTTCAAGTAAGTGACTGGAGTGACCAGAGTGGGTCACCTGGGCTGTCTGGGTCTATAGCCCACACGCGGAGCAGGAGAGAGGGGAGGGCCATTTTGGAATCCACCAGGGAGAGGCTGTGAATGAGATGGGATGGGTGGTGGGCCATGGCTGTGATGCAGGAGGGGACAGGGTGGGGATATCCTCTCAGACTGTGATACTCAGAGGTAAGGTAGCGTTTTGGCCCACACAACGGCACACAATGGTGCTCTCATGGGAGAGGGCAGGGTCCATGCATGGGGACTGTGACAGCTGGGAGCTGAGAGACAAGGGAGTTTAGTTTTCTGGATTACAGGAGGCTCCAGCCACACTGTTTCACCAGGGTCTGTGATCCGGACCCCACCCTTGGGCTCTGGGCCTCCTGGATGATGACTTTCCCCCAGACCTCACCCATGATTTCCCCATGGATTGGTTAAAAATTCAATACAAGGTCCAGGTCAATAATGCACCCAAAATAAAGCTGAAAGTTAGAACTGCATGCAACAAAACTTACTGTGAGTTAGGCCAGGCGTGGTGGCTCACGCCTGTAAGCCAGCACTTTGGGAGGCTAAGGCAGGTGGATCACATGAGGTCAGGAGTTTGAGACCAGCCTGGCCAACATGGTAAAACCCCGTCTCTACTGAAAATACAAAAATTAGCAGGCTGTGGTGGCGAGTGCCTGTAATCCCAGCTCCCTGGGAGGCTGAGGCAGGAAAATGCTTGAACCTGGGAGGCAGAGGTTGCAGTGAGCTGAGGTCGCGCCATTTCACTCCAGCCTGGGTAACAAAGCAGAACTCCGTGTCGATAAGTAAATAAAAACTCACTGTGATTTAATAATAAAACTATTGACAAAATTTATATCGGCAAGAATGTTTGTACAAGGGAAAGTTGGACTTGGTAGAAATAGTGGCCCCAACAGAAACTACATAATAACAGATTTAAAAAATCCAACTAGGCTGAGCACAGTGGCTCATGCCTGTAATCCCAGCACTTTGGGAGGCCGAGGTGGGTGGATCACCTGGGGTCAGCAGTGAGCCAGGATCGCACCACTGCACTCTAGCCTGGGCAACACAGCGAGGCTATCTCAAACAACAACAGCAGCAAGACCACCACCACCACCCAGCCAACTAACGGATAAATCAAATGTCTACTGTAAAGTGTGTTTGGCAAAGCATAAACCCAAGTGAAAATAACTGCAGAAAAATGAAAAAGGGAAACAGAAAAAGTTGGAAATGGTTTAATTTTGCCAAGTAGAAAACTGATTTAATAATTCAGTGTAGTGAAGTTCACTCTAAGGAATTTTTTCTGCACCGGGCGAGGTAACTCACACCTGTTATCCCAGCACTTTGGGAGGCCAAGGTGGGTGGATCATGAAGTCGGGAGTTCAAGACCAGCCTGGCCAATATGGTGAAACCCCGTCTCTACTAAAAATACAAAAATTAGCTGGGCATGGTGGCTTGCCCCTGTAGTCCCAGCTGCTTGGGAGGCTGAGGCAGAAGAATTGCTTGAACCTGGGAGGCGAAGGTTACTCCGACCTGGGCAACAGAGGTAGACTCTGTCTCAAAAAAAAAAAAAAAAAAATTCTTTTTTACTGAAAATTCACTGGTGTTGGTATAATTCTACTTATGAGTCCCATTCTCAGGGACAGAATGTCAGGGTCAGGGCTTCCTCTCCTCGGGGTTCCTCGGGGGGGTGAAGAATGGATGCACTGGCCTGCCAGTCCTCACCACTGTTGGCGTTGGGGGCCAGCTGGGCTTCCTTGCTGTCCCTGGCAGCTGCATCCCATCCAACCTGAGCTGCCTTGCAATCCCTTAAGAACTGGCTCTTCTCCATCAGTTCTGTGAAGGCTCCTGCTATGCACTGGCATTTCCTGTATTGAGCACTGTCAATTGCGTTCCAAGCCTTGCTTTGGGGACATGCCCCATATTCTGATACTTTATGATTTTGTTATCTTTCAGTACAAAATAGTTTCTAGTTTACCTTATGATTTCCTTGACTTATTGTTTATTTGGAAGTGTGCTGTTTAATCTTGAAATATTTGGAGATTTTCTAAATGTCTTTCTGTTATTTATTTCGAATCCAATTTTGTGGGATCAGAGAACATGATTTATATTATTTCAATTCTTTTTTTTTTCTTCGAGACAGAGTCTTGCTTTGTCGCCCAGGCTGGAGTGCAGTGGCACGATCTCGGCTCACTGCTACCTCCACCTCCCGGATTCAGGTGATTCTCCTGCCTCAGCCTCCTGTGTAGCTGGGACTACAGGCACGCACCACCATGCCTGGCTAATTTTTCTATTCTTTATGTAGACGAGGTTTCACCATGTTGTCCAGGCTGATCTCAAACTCTTGACCTCGTGATCTGCCCACTTCAGCCTCCCAAAGTGCTGGGATGATAGGTGTGAGCCACTGCGCCTGGCCCAGATTTTAATTATTTTACATTTGTTAAGCCTTGTTTTATGATACTTTGAACATGGTTTAGCTCGGTGAATGTTTCATACACATTTGAAAAGAAGGTGTCCACCATCCGTGGACGCCTCCTCTTCAGAGTGCCCGGTGGTCACCCTGGATGCTAGTATTGCTCAGGCCCACTGCATCTCTATTTTCTGCTTACCTGTTGTAGCAATTACTGGCAGAGGAGTGTTAAAATCTCCACCTACAATCGTGGGTTTATTTCTCCTTTCAGTTATGTCAGGCTTGCTGTATAAGGCTTTGTTACCAGGTGCATACACTCTTAGAATTACAGTATCTTCTTGATAAATGAAACTTTTATCCTAACAAACTATTCTTTATCTCTGATAATATCCCATGCGCTGGCACCTATTTTGTCAGATATTAATATAACTACTAAAGCTTTCTTATG
>PVKV010041525.1:0-11383 GCA_004027835.1 Alouatta palliata | reverse complement strand
TTACCCAGGCTGGAGTACAATGGCACGATCTCGGCTCACCGCAACCTCCGCCTCCTGGGTTCAAGCAATTCTCCTGCCTCAGCCTCCCGAGCAGCTGGGACTACAGGCACGTGCCACCATGCCCAGCTAATTTTTGTATTTTTAGTAGAGACGGGGTTTCACCATGTTGACCAGGAAGGTCTCGATCTCTTGACCTCGTGATCCACCTGCCTCGGCCTCCCAAAGTGCTGGGATTACAGGCGTGAGCCACCGCGCCCGGCCCCTGAATGCAGAAATTCTTAAAAATAATACTAGATTTGGAGGGTTACTAAAATTTGCATTAAGCCTTGATATCTTCTAATATATGAATTTTAAACTATTTTTCTAAAGCTACATTGCATGTCAATTACAAGAATGCACTGGAGATAGAAAAATCAGTAAAGCATAAGCCCCACTTTCTAAGCACCCACAGTTGAGCGGGGACGGCTGAGACATGAGGGGCACCCAGGTGCATAGTGTGCAAGAGGCCTCCATAGAGATGGTCAAGCCCAGCTCCCAGAGGAAGGGGCACGGGGAGCCTTCAAGGGGAAACCAGGGTCTGGGGGGCCCCATCCCAGCAACCCAAGAAGCAGCTGCCCCACGGAGGGTCATTCCCCACCCGCCAGGCTCTCCTGGGTCTGTGCACGCGGCCTCTGCCAGAGGACCTCAGGGAGAAACTGAAGGCCAGCAGAGAGAATAGAACCTGTGGAAAAATGCAGAGGATGTCACAGTGGGCGCTCCTTCCATAACAGCATTTGGTGGCACGGGCAGTGGCAACGTTGCGTTTCAAACCTAAATGAACATGTCAGTGCTGGCTCCTGCAACCTCCTCAAAGGCATCGTCCCAGACGTTGACTGCAGGGATTCAAAGGAGCCCACAGGGATGTAGCTGACTCTGGCCCATGTCTTACCTGCCCCTCCACCCTCCTCCCCTGGCTCTTTCAGTGCCAGCTTTGGGCTGCAGCCTCAGCACATGCCCATAGCCGACTGTCCGGTGTGGACACCACTCAAGAGGATGGACGGTCCTCCATGGCAGCAGCACCAGGCAGGAGCCATGGAAAAGCCACTCCAGGAAGGCATGGGAACGCCAGGGGCCCCTGACCAGGCTCCTTCACTGTGACGAAGACCCGGAAGTCTATCCTGCCCTTCCTTACAAATGCCTACAGATGAACAAAACACACTTAAAACTCTAAGGGAAAATGTAAAACAAAATAAGCTTGTTACTTCACAGAAAAGGAAATTATGTAATTGAATTGAGAATTGGGAATTTATAATGAAGGCAAAAATCAATTTAAAAATTCTCCCCAAAAAGGCTCTATTTGGAATGATTGTGCTATCTTGAGATGTGTGTTTCATATGAGGAATTCCACTACCCAGGAGGCTGTCCATGCCCCCAGAGGAAGGTCTGAAGCTTATATAAGCATAAAACCCTGAAGTGAGTCACTGGGAACCTGCCTGCAGGCACGCGGCGGCCCCCACGCTGTTCTCGCGTCTCACGTCTGCCTGCTGCACACCCTACTTCCTGTACACACCGAGGATCTGGCCTCCTCCCTCCTAACAGGGAATTCCCTGGTAAAATGGTAAGTCTGTTCACATCTTTTCTTTGCTTAAAATCCCTCAATGGCTTGCCAATTTCTTATTATAAAGCCCAACATTCTTTTCTCTCTCAATTATTTTAATTTATTTATTTATTCTTAACTTTTATTTTAGTTTCAGAGGTACATGTGCAGGTTTATGATATAGGTGAGTTGTGTGGCCCAGCTTGGTGTACAGATTATTGTCATCCGAGTAACAAGCCTAGTACCTGGTAGATAGTTTTTCACTCCTCTTTCTCTTCCCACCCTCCACCCTCAAGCACACCTGTCTATGAGTAGTCAAAGCTTAGCTCCCACTTGTGAGAAGGTACATATTTGTTTTTCTGTTCTTGCAGCATTAGATTTCTAAGGATAATGGCCTCCAGTTCCTCCCATGTTGCTGAAAAGAACATAATTTTGTTCTTCTTCATGGCTATGTAGTATTCCATGGTGTATGTGTACCACATTTTCTGTACCCAGTCCACTGTTGATGGGCATTTAGGATGACTCCATGATTTTGCTATTGTGAACAGTGCTGTGGTGGACATATGCATGTGTGGTCGCTATGCTGTGACAGACACCCACATGCCCATGTCTCTGTGCTGTAACAGACACACACACGCCCGTGTCTTCATGCTGTGATGGACACACACGTGCCATGTCTCTGCTGTGACGGACACAAATGTGCCCGTGTCTCTGTGCTGTGACAGACACACATGTGTGCATGTCTCTGTGCTGTGAGGGACACACACATGCCCGTGTCTCTGTGCTGCGGCGGACACACACGTGCCTGTGTCTTCCTGCTGCGATGGACACACACGTGCCCATGTCTCTGTGTTGTGAGGGACACACACATGCCCGTGTCTCTGTGCTGCAATGGACACACATGTGCCCATGTCTTCCTGCTGCGACGGACACACACGTGCCTGTGTCTTTATGCTGCGATGGACACACAGGTGCCCGTGCCTCTGTGCTGTGATGGACACACACGTGCCCGTGTCTTCCTGCTGCGAGGGACACACACGTGCCTGTGTCTTTATGCTGCGACAGACACACACATGCCCATGCCTCTGTGCTGTGATGGACACACACGTGCCCGTGTCTCTGTGCTGTGATGGACACACACGTGCCCGTGTCTTTATGCTGCGACAGACACACACATGCCCGTGTCTCTGTGCTGTGATGGACACACAGGTGCCCGTGTCTCTGTGCTGTGACGGACACACACGTGCCCATGTCTTTGTGCTGCAACGGACACGTGCCCGTGTCTTCGTGCTGCGACGGACACGTGCTCGTGTCTTCGTGCTGTGACGGACACACACGTGCCCGTGTCTCTGTGCTGTGACGGACACACACGTGCCTGTGTCTCTGTGCTGTGACGGACACACACGTGCCCGTGTCTCTGTGCTGTGATAGACACACACGTGCCCGTGTCTCTATGCTGTGACAGACACACACATGCCCATGTCTTCATGCTGCGATGGACACACACATGCCCGTGTCTTTATGGACCCAGAGCAGGCACTTCTGAGCTCAGTGGTTTCATTTTGCACCACGTTCACCCTTGGCCAGGATACCCTGGCCTTATCTCCATACAGCACAGCACTGTGGTCCCTACCCTGGAACCTTGTGCTACAGATTCCTTCATCTTGAATGCCCTTAACCTCCATTCTTCCCTTTCCCACCTTCCTTCCATCCTAGTAACTCTCCACAACCCCGCTCATAGGTTGTGTCTGGTGCCAGCTTCCCTATGGCAAGACCCCCTGTGCTCTAGTCCTTCTTCCTCCTAGCACTTACCCCACTTTTAAGTAAATAGGTGGGAGATAGTTATACAAACTCCCACCTCCTTAAGGACATAAGTTCTTCAAGACAGAAGCGAGTCTTTTTCATTTGATGATGATATTCCTAGTGCAAAACACCGTCACCTAAAACTGCTAGGTGGCCAGGCTGCCGTCGTCGGAGGCTTAGCCAGGGTCTGCTTCCAGATGGCTCCGCTGGAGGGCTACTGCTGGATACCCCATTCCTCACCACCTCCATGTCTCCCTAGGGCTGCTCAGGTGTCCTCCGACTTCCCCCAGAGCCAGGAGCTAAGTTAGAGTGAGGCAGGAGTGGGGGTAGCTTCATGGCCGGTGGCACTCACTCAGTGTGGGAGGGGGTCACACACAAACATGGATACCATGGGGTGGGGGCCACCGAGGGCTCACCATGATAAGGAGGTTTGGGGAGTGCATCTGTGAGTTACTGACTGGGGCAAGGAGGGTCGGTGCTTTGATCAGAGTGTTTGGAGGTCCTGCCCTGGATGTGTGTAGTGGAGATGGTTGGTGTGACAGAAACTAGGAGGCATGGCGCACCCCAATCCTGGAGACTTGGAGCACCCCAATCCTGGCACCGTGGGGCTGCATGTGCACAAGGAGGCTGCAGACAGGCACTGCTGTAAATGCCCACCAGCTTACAGGAGAAGTGGGGCTCCCAGGCCCTTTGCTCTGCTGCCCATGGCGTTGTCGGGGCTGAAGGAGAATCAATGCAACTTGGACCAGGCAGGGCTCCCAGGGCCTCCCCTTCTCTCCTGGTAGTGGGGAGGCCAGTGGTCGAGGATGGGCATCTTGTCTGGATGCCGAACCTGCAGATGGCAACAGAAATGGACATGAGGAGGCGGCGTCCTGGAGGGGCCAGAGTGCAATTCTATGAATGCCACATGTTTCCGAAATCGCTTCTGGAGAGGGATGTGACCCCTCCTGGAGAGAGACAGCAGGAATTAGCTGATAGAAATTTAAGGAAAGTTGGATTCAAGGCCATCCAGGGAGGTGCTAGTCAATAGAAAGAAGCTCTTTCCACGCTCACAGGGTGGGAAGGGGAAGGTGTTGGCGGCGGGAAAAGACAGGGACATCAGAGAATTTCTTCGTTCAACAAAAATGGATTCTTGTCAATAATGGCACTATCATTTTTTCTGAGTTAGGTTTTTAAATGTAACTTCTGAAGTCTACTACCCAGGTAACCATTGTGTGGTTCATCAGGGCAATTCTGAAATAACAACGATTAGAGACACTCCTGCCTATGAACAGTCACTAAAAAGGTGGGACTATCCATTGTTATTCTTTTCTGTTGTTTTCAAGGATGGGCTTCCTGGATATTCATTACATTTATTATGTGCAGATGGGGTAGCCAAGGAGGAAACTGAGCAAACCAGAGATGCCAGGCACACAGTGGGTTCATCGGAAGTCTCTCGAGGGACAGTTTCGGGCGCGGGGAGTCTGCCCGTCGGGAACCAATGCTGTGATCCTTCCAGGAAACGTCTCCTTCAATAACATCTCACTTCCCCCACGAATCATTTCTGATTCTCAGCATTCCACTAGATAATCGCACGGGATTGTGCTAAAATGCGGTCACGTAAAGGTATGTATGAAACCCTCCACATCCTTGAGGCGCCTTGTGTTGTATTTTTATTTAATTGCTTTCGACTTGTAACAATGGGGAAGTACTGAGCTGTGGAGGAACAGCGGTGGCCCGAACGGCAGACGATGTCTCTATTATCTCGCGTGCATGAAGGTCGCCGACCTATGACAGTCGGGGTAGCAGAAACGTTAGAAGTCATGTGCAATTTAATCTTTACACAAATAAAGGAAAAGTATCACAATGCCTGAATAATGAAGACTCCCGGAGAAAAAGGAAGGCCTGTCCCCGAGGATGCGCTTCATTTTCTGCCCGCACTCGGCGCGGCCGCACGGTGAGATTCACTCCGGGCTGACACACGTATTAATGGTATTCTGGCTGGAAGAGAGTCGATGTTCTCCGGTGATTGCCCTGAGCAGCTGTGACTCAGTTCTCCTCTCCCTCACTCATTACTGCCTCATGTCAACTCCCGGAGACCATTGTTCCCTGAGAAACTGTCATCCAGGGTGAAATGAACTGTTTTCCCTTCCATTTCAACTGGGAATGTTTCATATCCCTTACTTTTCAGAATACTCTGCTGTTTGCTGAATCTTTTAGAAAGTTACAAAGAGGAGACGCACAAGTTCTAAGCCGACATGAAAGAAAGTTCAAACACAACTCGGAGAATTATAAAACTGTTTGAGGCAGAAGTAAAATGTTGAGATGCCACGGTTTGTGACAGCAAGGAATGTTTATTGCATGAACTGCCTCAGGTTTGTGGAGATGCGGCAGGAGGAAGTGGGAGCTGCATTCAGCCTCCATCATGTAGGACAATTCCTCTCTGTGCACGGCCCCTGACCAGGTGCTCGGTGGGCATTCAGTGCCCTCCAGCAGGTGCAGGATTCAGGGAAGACACAGAATCTCTCTGCCCCCATCAGCCTCCCCTTTCCATGGCACAGAGACAGAGAGGGAGCACCTCAGGCCACACAGCAACCCAGCCAGCACTTCAGAAGACTTCACACAGCCCTAGAACGGGAATAAAGGGTCATGGTAGAATCCAGTGAGAGAACAGCATGGCAGGAGAAACAGCTACGATCGAGCAGAGGCAGACGGTTCCTTTAAAGCCTCACTTTTGTCCTATTTAACTACATCATTAGCTGTAGGATAACTTTAGATTTACAAAAATGTTAGAAGAGAGTACAGACAGGACCTGCCTCACCTCCATCCCACCCCCTACTGTCAGCACCTCCATTGACAAGGGCACATTTGCCACAGCTGAGGAAGCGGCATGGGGCCAGTGGTGCCAGCTACGCTCACTTTTACCTGAATTTCATTAGTTCATCCCGAATGCCCTTTCCTGGTCCAGGATCCCACCAAGGACACCACCTCACACCTGGTTGTGGCGTCTCCTGAAGATCCTCCTTGCTGCGACAGTCAGACTTTCCTCGTTCTTGATGGCCTTGACAGTTTGGAGAAATACCAGTCAGGTATTTGGTAGAATGGCCTATAACTGGAATTGGTCTGGTGGTTTTTTCACCATCTACCCATCCCCCTTTTTCAGACTGTAGTATGTGCATGTAAACTGACCTGTGTACATGTCTCCATCTCTAATTGTCTATCAATCAATCAATCATTCTATCAATCTATCTATCTTCTTGTCTATCTACTTTCTCTGTCTATATATCATCTATTTCTATTTCTGCCTATACATTTACCTCTATCTATCCGTCATCTACCTCTGTTTTCTATCTCTATATGTCAACTCTTCATATCTATCTCATTGATTATCTATGTTTGTCTGTCTATCTCTTTGTCTGCCTGTTTATATATCATCTATTTCTCTCTGTCTATACCTTTACCTCTTTCATCTACCTTTCTCTGTTATCTGTCTCTATGTATCAACCATGCATATCTATTAATGATCTATTATCTGTCTGTTACCTATCAATTATCTATCTTTTCCTATAACCTCCCCCTACAACTGTGAGAAACCTGGGTTCCACCATCCACCATCTGTTTTTTGGTAATTTGTTTAATCTCTGTGTACAGGTGCAGGATTTTCATGAGAAACTACAGTGCCAGTGAGTGCTTTGAGCAGTGGCCCTCGGAACCTCCAGCTCCCCACTTGCTCCCAGTACATCCCGGTATGAGATGACCTGACCCCACAACCATGCCAGGCTCACAGAAGGTGCCGGGGCCCTGGCACTCCGCACAGGCCCTGTGTGCCCTTTCTGGGAGGAGAGCCACGATGTGTGCCTCTGTAAGGCACATCTATGAAAGGCAGATGGGTCCTGCTTCTGCCGGCCACCACCCAGCAAAAGCCCCTCCAGGCACAGCTGTGCCACCCTCCCCAGGCTGCCTCCGCAGGGCCCTGCTGCCCTGCCCTCCACACCCTGCCCAGTTCAAGTTAATCCCTTCCCACCATGCCGTCCACACCACCCTGCCACAAATCGCTCTCAATCCATTTTCATGAATTAGTTATAATGGTTGTGTTTATTTAAATTTCAACTAGCCAGTATCCTAAAAATCATTGAAGCTTTATATGTATTTATTTAGTTTGCTTTGTTTCCACGCCATGCTAATTAGAAATTACCTCTTACTGGAAACTGAACGTCAGTGGAGGGACTCATTTGCCAAACAGAAGGTGTATGTTTTTTTAATTTGTTGGTTTTGTTTTCCCTCTATGAAGTGGACATTTTCCTCACGTGATTAGACAAAAAGAATGAGGCTGTGGTGTGGATTTCTGAGAGACAAATACAGAGTAGCTCCGAGTGGGGAGGGCTTGGGCTTTGCATGAGGAATTTAACGAGGGTGACTCACCATGAAGGCCTCAGATCTGTAACAGAAGCAGGTGCATTCTTCAGCCTGCTTGCTCTTCTCCATCCTTGTTCTGAGACGTGGAATTCTTGTATTAAATGTGTATGTTATCTACTTCTAGCCTAAAATGGCTCTCGAACGTAAAAGAATTGTACTTCAAAAAATGAAAAGCTTTATAGAGCCATTTACTATCAAGTGTGTTATTCTTTGTTTATTTCCAAATAAACTACCATTCAAGCAATGGCTTTTCAAGACAGCCTATCAGACCTGGTTTCCTTCTGGCTTAAGAATATGCATAAAATATATTGCTACAAATCCCAATCAATTTAATCATCATCAGAAGTAATAAGCTTCCACATTTGGAGTATCAAAGGCCATTAATATCAGTTTTGAATATCAGAATTCATTAAGCTCACATGAATGATCTTTCTCATGCTAGATGCATGGTGCCCCTCCTGAAGTCCCCGACAGCACGCTGTTCATTTAGTTGTGAATTCTGAGGCAAAGACTATAACTCTGGACCATGCATTCAGTTACGGAGGGAAAATTATCTTCGACTAGAATATCACTGAAGGAAGAAATAGAAGCTCTGAAACGTCCCTTCTTAATAATGTTGGGAAAGGAAGGTTGGGACATTCATCCCCATGCAACTTGGAGAAAACATGACAGGAGGATTCAATTGCTAACATTGATTGCTTATATTATAGAATTAGTTTAAAATTTTTTGGTGTCTAAAATATGGCCAAGTCAGAGCAGTAAGTTCTGATTTTGAGTTCTCTGCTCCAAAGTGAAAGGACCGTGCGTGAGATTTTATAAGGACCCAGAGCAGAGACACAGCTCCTCCTGTGCCTGAGAAATGGGGTTCCGTGAGCCCCGATGGAGCCAGGATCCTGCTGGGTGCTGAGGAGCAGGCAGAGGCACCCGAGAGGTGGCCCCCTGGGAGGACAGAGGCACAGAGACAAGATGGGCCACATGACTTGGGGCCAAGATCGCTCACTCACTCAGCCAGCAAAAACACTGGAGGAAAACAAAACAGTGTCAGACTCTGCTACTTTTCTGTGATATATCAGCCAGAGGCTAGACAGCAAAGGAAAGAGGCTGATGAGGAGACTAGGGAATAATGGCTCTTGACTCTCGGGGTGTCTCATCCACAAAGCCCTGGCATCACTCCCGGCAGATGCCGTGGCCTGGTCCAGGCTGGGATGGACAAATTACCAGGGGACTCCTGCTTGGGAGAGGGCAATCAAAGCTGGAAAAGCTTGCCCAGAATGGCCTTGCAGACTGCAATTCTCATTCTAAGAATACTTTTAACATCTAACGTACAGCAAAGGAAAGCTGGACAAGTATTTAAAAAGGGATGAAAGGGCAAGAAAAATTCAACCCCTGACCTCAAGGAGATTATAATCTGTGATCTGCTGCTTCCCAGAGCTGCTTCGGTCTTCAGCTCAGAGGCTAGCAAACACTAAAATGCAATTGAACACTTAGTTCATACTCGTTTTTCTAATTAGCTGCCTCTTTCATTTGATTAATATTGCCTCCTAATTTAATTGTAAATTGTATTTCTAGTTTATATTTCCCTTGTCCCTCCTGTTGACCTGGTGACTATCTTCATTAATCATATTGTAGCTTTTTAATGAATCTCAAATGCCAATTTATGGTGAACAAGACTTGATCTTAAGGCATATTCATCAACTCATTCATAATCTTATAATTATTGGTTTATTTTCTGTAACTATCTATAAATGTACACCAAAAAACCAAAGATTTCCCCTAAAATGCAATGGGGCAGGACTGTGTTTACATAGATTTCTGAGGATGGGTTGAGATGCCGAATTCCGCTTGTGTTTGGGATTTCTATTTCACGGGCCGAGTGAGGGCACCTGTGTTTTGCAGTCCTGTGCTCTAGAATCTGTCATAAACAGATTCTTCTAATTGCTTGACATTAAACTGCAAACTTGTGTTTTTGTGTCTTCTCACATATAAAATGTCTTTGGGAAAACAGAGAATGGTTTGTTAGAGCTCCTTTTCCTCCTGTGTCTAAGTCCAAATGGCCGATTTAGGAGGACATCTCTGAGCAGGTGATGCCCTAGGCAGTAGGAGCAAATTCAGGATTTCTGATTCTGCTGGCTGGGATGAAACCCAATCAGGAACCAAACGGGCTGGTTTTTGCATTTTTTTGTTGTTGTTGTTGTTTCCATTACTTGGCAGAATCTCTTTTATCTTTGGCTCCTCTCACAATTCACATCTCTTTTTTTTCATAAGTGGAATGGCATTTGTAGGCTAAGCCAAGGACAGAAAGGGAGGCTGTGTGGGGTCACATTGCGATGTAGTCAGCGGCTACCCACCATGTCTTTGGCATCCCAAATAGATATTTCCAATGGCAAAGAAGCAGGCATGCTTGAAACCCATAAGCGTGCACCCTGCCTCGTTGCCTTTCCACACGACATTGCTTCTCCTTGACACGTCGCAAGCCTCCAATCAATGCTGATAGGCACGAGAACCTTCTGGCATCCCCTGCAATCTAGGATTTCCCGCAATGTTACTTGCTGCTCTAATTACTCTTTCTTCATGGAAAATATTACAAGTGGTTCGGTCAAGCACACCCTAAACTGGCCACGTTGCTGTCCTTGTAAAAATAAGCAAGTACTCCGATTTTTACAACCCTAAGCGTGACTTTTTTCTGGAAATTTGTATCCACAGAGTCTCTGGATAACAGTAGATTGATGACAATTATCTTGAGTCAGGTTTCTCAAGAAAAAGTGCTTGCAAACCTCACAGCCAAGATCATGGTGTTTGCACTGGAAAAAAATCAAGAAAAGAAATGGACGGGGCTGTCTAAGGCTGGATGAAGCCCCCGGAGCCACCCAGCCATCATCTGGTTTGCAGCCCTCCTAGTCAGCTCTTCACTTCCAAGAGTTCAGAGGCCACATCCCCCCTGCCTTCCCCCAGCCTCTTACCTGGATGGGGGAGGTAGGAGTCATGCTTCTCACTCTTCTCATGATACCACTGCAGAGAATTGCTAATAAAAGTAGTAAGCACTTGAGTTACTGAAGAGTTGGGTTATGATGTCAGAATAAATAATGAGACACTGAGATCACTGGCTCTGGGGCAGACACATTCAAAAGCTGTCCCTGAGCCTTACCACTGTGCTCAGGGAAATCAGAGCCCTGCTCCAAGTGCGAGGAAAGCAGGATATCCTAAATAGCCCCAGTCCCCTATGCCAGTCACATACAGCCTGAAATAAAATAAGAATGAAGAACCATGCTTCCAGTGTATTTCCACCAGGATTTGTCCTTGCAAGCCTCAGAAATCAACTCAAGCTAATTTAAATAGAAGATAATTTCCCAGAAGACCTTGGGTTACAGGATCTTGGGGGTAACCAGGACTACAGGTGGCACAGCAGGCAGACAGACACCAGCACCTGCCCCTGGGAGGAAAGTCAGCCACCAGCACCTGCTCCCGGGAGGGAAGTCAGTCACCAGCACCTGTTCCTGGGAGGAAAGTCAGTCACCAGGACCTGCTCCTGGGAGGAAAGTCAGTCATCAGCACTTGTTCCTGGGAGGAAAGTCAGCCATCAGCACCTGTTCCTGGGAGGAAAGTCAGCCA
>PVKV010041524.1:0-11387 GCA_004027835.1 Alouatta palliata | reverse complement strand
CCAGGCTGTTCTTGAACTCCTGACCTCAAGATCCACCTGCCTCAGCTTCCCAAAGTACTGAGATTACAGGCATCAGCCACTGCACCTGGCCCATTCTGTCCTTTTCAGTAGCTATATGTCAAATACCATTTTAAACTGACAAATGAAATAATAGAAATACATTTAACAGTGTCATGGTAAATACTAAGAAATTAAATACAATCAGGTTAAATCAAGTAGTAGAGTGGGGATAAGAAAGAAGCATACTGATTTATCATTTCTCAAAACAAGAGATTAATAGATACTTTCTGAAGAAATAGAAGATTAAAAGCATTATATGAAATTATAATTGTAAAGCTAGCCACCAAAACAAATACATGAACATTTCTAATTAGCAGAATAGACTCACAAAGAAACAGGAAATAAAGTGGACCAAACAAGGAAGAATGTTTTAATGTTTCAAAGATATGTATATATAAACTATAATAAAAATTAAGATGACTGGACTTCTACTAATAACAGATTAGGTAATTTGGTTACACCTTCTCACTAAGAACAACTAGAAAAGTATTCAAGATATTTTAAAAATCTGATTAAGGGCCTTATAATGTTACAAGATAGAGAAGTATTGCCTGGACAAGACATAGGGGAGAATGGATGCCCTGAGAAATGGACCCTGTGTTTACGTGCTCTACTTCTAGGGGTGTTTAATGGTCCTGGAGGGGACATCTGAGAGGCTAAGCAGTAATTCAGTAAACCTGGTGAAGCTAGAGGGAACAGACAGTGGCCAGTGGCATTGGATGCTACCAAGGGGGCGGGTGGTGGAGGGGCGCTGTTCACGGTCCTCGTTTTGACTTGGATCTCCAAAAGTCTGCATCCTAAGATTAGTGTGAACTGAAAGTACATGAGCTATTACAGGGATTGTAGGTCTAATCCTCTCAATCCCTGAAATTGAACAGAGGTGATCAAGATTGCTAGTGCCTTTGGGTATCTGGCAGAAGCAAATGGGAATCCTCTTAGGAGGCAAATAGCATCATCTTGGGCTCAGATTATTTCTACCAACAGTTTTTCAAATCCCAGGTCTAACATGCAAACAGAAGCAGACAGGCCAGAGATAAGATAACATGAATTAAGATCAGTAGAAGAAAAAAAAAAACAATAGAAATAGAATAACAAGGAAGGATATTGGAGTTGTCAGACAAACACTAAACATGCTCCCTGAATTCAGTTTTTTTATAATTGCAGTGGAAAAATGTAAACTATACAAAAGAATCAAGTTCCTTTTCCCAGCACCAAAAATTTACATGTCAAGTCCAAAAAACAAGTGGACATTTTTGTAGCATTGGTGTATGAAGTTACTGATTCATTTATTTAGTAGGCATATATTGAGATTTTCTGTAAAAGCCACAGTTAAATTTTGAGGAAAATGGGAAGATAAATAAAACATTGGTACTCTGCTATGAAGGACTTTACAGCTAATTACCAAATTTATTACACATATCACTTTAGTAAAAAAAAAAAAAGCACTGACTGGCTAAGATTCTCCCTATGTTGCTTTTAAAAGGTCAAGAAAACAAAATACATTTTGATGTTTAAATGGTTTGATCCTAAATCTATAGGGGAGTTTCTAAAGATGGATGGATGAGAGACCATCATTACTGTGTGGTGTGCACAAGGGTTGGTCACCTTAATTTGGAATGCCAAGGGAAGAGCCACAATCATTCATACCACAGAGTACAATGGCTTCAGTCTAAGTATTATGATCACACAGGACTTCAGGTCAGCGCCATTCTTCAGTCCATATAAGAAGCATAAGAAACTTGGTACCATTTATATTTGAAGTGGTATTGATTTGGGGGCTGTTGAAAGCAATATATTTCTTTTCAATTTCTTTAAAACGGGAAACTGCTGGGGCCTCCTGGAGAAAATAACCTATTCTCAATGCTGAGAAGATGCTTGAATTAAATCGTAAGTTACTTAAGTTCCATAATAAATATCTCTCACAGCAAATATGGCCTTGAAAAGTTTCCATTTGGAGCCTGGTGAGGGGAGCAAAGTCATTTTTTTTTTTATTGTACTTTAGGTTCTAGGATACATGTGCAGATCATGCAGGATTGTTGCATAAGTACACACATGGCAATGTGGTTTACTGCCTCCATCCCCCAGTCACCTACATCTGGCATTTCTCCCCGTGTTATCCCTCCCCGACCTCCCCACCCCGCCCCCGCTATCCCTCCCTTGGCAGCCCCCAACAGACCCCAGTGTGTGAGTAAAGTCATCTCTTAGAAGTGTGAACTCTGAGACAGATTCATGAACAAAGGGAATGAAAGCTGGTCTGTTAAAAGAAAACATGTCCTACACATCCCCTTTGTGAAAGGACTGTAGGAATGTGAAAAATCAATGCCCTCTTACACCACTCTCCTAATCTATGTTCCTGTTTAGCCAAGTGGTCCAAGGGTTGAACCCCAGGTAACATTTCTTAGCCTCATAGGTCATTGTTGCATTGTGTTATTACAGATGCGTCCTGTTTCCAGAGTGAATCCATAACCTCAGTGGCTCCTCAACTTCTGCAGTTAGAATGATCTGGGTGATGGTGTTTGGGTCTAATAACACATGCAAAATAAAGCCAAAAAGTTCTCCTCAAGATCAAAACATAACAGTGTATTACTCTAAAATAAAAACTAGATAAGGTAAATAATTTGACATTCTGTGCTTAGATTGCTGGGTGAGTTTCTCACAACTTCTCTTCCCTCAACTAAAATCACAGTTTTTATTACCTACAACACACTTAAACTGAAGGAAATTTTGTTCTGGCCTCTGCTTTGATGCTAAAGGTACTGTTTGCCAAGGCTTTCTCTTTTGATGTAAGATAATAAGTAGAAATGTCAGATATATTTTACCTAGTACACATTGTTCTCCTTAACAATATCTGAGGGGAGCTTTCAATTCAGAATTAGTAAATATTTTTTTAAATTAAGTATTGAATGCACAGTACACAATAATCTCAGCTTGAGATAAGTAGTCCTGCACTTAATTTGAAAATTAAGTGTTGAATTTACAGTACAGAATAAACTTAAGCATATTCGACGAACAGGGCAACTATAAATATTAGGCATGCATAGTCACAGACAGTTTTAGAGGGATTCTCGTTTAACTACTCTTCCTTTCTCACCAGAAAATGGATAAAGCCACTGCTTAAGGATAATAAATAATAGCGAGCTTGTCTGGTTGCAATTTACTTTCTCTCATTGTGTTACTGGTGCACCGTCCACAAATACATTTCCATACTGCCCAATGCCAGTCCACATTTGTCCATGTTGGACTGCTCCTTCTCTCCTATTAGCCACAACCATAAGTCCTGGGGGATGGGATTCCCTTTTCAATAAGATGTGCTAAATCGCCACAAAGTTTTCAAACCATTTTCTTCACAAGGAAAGACAATCAAAAAGGGAATCCTACATTTCTCCAAAGAGCTTGTGTGTTAAGGCAAAAGGCAGTATCAACTTTAATCAAATCTCCAAAGGTCAAGAATACATTTTGTGGTTGGCAGAATAATGTTCATCTCCACCCTGCATAAAAGTCCACATCCTAATCCCTAGAATCTGTGTTTATGTTATGTTACATAGCAAGATGAAATTAAGTTTGCTAGTCAGCTGACCTTGAAATAAGGAGAGTAGCTTGAATTATCCAGGTGGATCCAATGTAATCACACAGGTCCTTAAATAGAGAAGAGGCGGCAGAAAAGTCAGAAGTAGAGAGACGGCACCAGGAGAAAGATTCAACCAGCCATTGCCGGGTTTGAAGACAGGAAGAGGCCATGAACCAAGGAATGAAGACAGACTCTAGAAGCTGGAAAAAGCTCAGAAACAGATCCTCTCCTCGAGCCTCCAGGAGGAATTCAGCCTTGCCAACACCTTGATGTTAGGCCAGTGAGACTTACCTCCGGCTTCTGACCTCCAAAATCGTAAGATAATATATTTTTACTGTTTTAAGCCACTAAATTTGTGGTAATTTGCTATAGCAGCAGATGAATACGAGTGTTGAAATGCTTCAGGGCATTCTGGACTTCTTTAATGTTGTTGGTCTGTTTAAGAAAAGCCAGCATAGTGAGGCGTAATACAGTGAACTGTGGTTAAATAAAAACCTAATACATTGGAGAAGCTGAATATCAGTAATGGGTATTTCAGTTTAAGATTGTTAGTTATAAGGTTAAGCTCCATTGCTGGTAAGAGGCCTAAAGCTGTCATACCTAGGACTGTGAGTTTTAGGTGAAGTGGTGTAGATGTTTGGGGAGATGAAGCAGGACTAATATTGTTGGTGGTGAGGAATCCAGCGAAGACGCTGCTGATTGTTAGGCGCTTGATTGAGTTAATTGGGAAGGGGTTATTTTCATTCATAGTAATTAGAGTTGTGAAGCGAGGTTGTCCTATTAGAGCAAGGAAAATAATACAGACACTATAGACAGCTGTTAAGGAGGTGGCAATAAGAGTAACAGAAAGGGCTCCTGTGTTAGTATATGACGTATCAGCTGTCTCGATAATAAGGTCTTTAGAACAAAAGCCTGTGAGGAAAGGCATGCCTGTCAGTGCAAGGCTACCAATGATAAAGCAGGAGGAAGTGAGGGGTAAAGCTTCGAGTAGTCCTCCTATTTTTCAGATATCTTGTTCATCATTAAGATTATGGATGATGGATCCTGAACATAAAATAATATAGCCTTAAAAAAGATGTGGGTGCAGATGTGAAGGAATGCCAGGTGTGGTTGGTTCATACCAATTGTAACTATTACTAGGTCCAGCTGGCTTGAGGTGGAGACTACTACAGTATTTTTTATATCATTTTGTGTTAGAGCACAGTTTGCTGTAAATAAAGTGGTAATAGCCCCTAAACATAATGTGAAGGTTCGGACTGATAGATTATTTTCAATTAAGGGGTAGAAGTGGATGACTAGGAAGACTCCTGCTACGACTATGGTGCTGGAGTGGAGTAGGGCCAAGACTGGAGCTAGACCTTCTACGGCAGAAGGGAGTCGGGGATGGAGACCCAATTGAGCTGACCTTCCTGCTGCTGCTAATTAATGGGAAGGAGTCAACGGTGGGGTTTAGAAGAAATGCTTGTTGACGTTCTCACGTGTTGGAGTATAAGAGGAATCACGCTATAGCTAAGATAAAGCTATTATCGCCAATGCAGTTGTACAAGATTGCTTGTAGGGCTGCTGTGTTAGCATCTGCTTGGCCTTATCATCAGCTGATGAATAAAAAAGACATCCCTACCTACACTCTCTGATCCGATTAAGAATTGAAAGAGGTTGTTGGCAGTGACCAGAATTAATATTGTGATGAGAAAAACAAGTATTTGAAAAATTGATTAATATTAGGATCTGAACTTATATACCATATTGAGAATTCTACCATATATCAGGTAACAAATAGTGCTGCTGGGAAGAGTATTGTGGAGAAGTAGTGTAATTTACAGCTTAGAGTTTAAGAGTTTGGATCGTCATTCAATGTCAGTTGAAGATGATGACTTCTTGATATGTACTTGTGCAGCATTCATGCATCTTCTTCCAAATTATTGCCAGGCATGCCACCATGGCCTGCCAGTCTTTTCCTATCACAAAATATTAAATGATTTACTCTTAACACAAATTGCTGGATCTTATCCCCAGAGCTTATGATCTGGGATGCAGCCTGAGAATTTACATTTCTAACAAATTCCCCAGTGATGCTGATATTGCGGGTCATTTTGAGGCCCACTGGTCTACTGGAAGAGAAAGGCATGTAAACAATTAAAATACGGTGTGTTAACTGGCATGATGTAAGCATACAAATAGTAGAGCAATCACAGTGAAGAGGCATCAAAATTATGTGCTTGACTGGAGAAATATTTTTTAAAAGAAGTGAACAAAAAAAAAGACACAGAAAAGTGAGGAGGGCAAAAAACAAGGAAAAGAATATGTCTGGCAGAGGGCAACCCCATATAGGAAGATATAAAGGGGAAACTGCTTTCATTTTTAGGACAGTGAAAATATATAACTGGAGAAAAGGATGCCCATGGGCAGGTGATAGGACATAAGGCCAGATAAGAGGGCCTTTCTGTGCTAAGCAAAGGAATCTGACATTATCCCAAATGCTAGGGTGATCCATTGATGTCTAAAAACAGACTTACACATTAGAGGGCATACTTGGCAGCTATGTTGGATGAGTAAGGCTGGTGATAAGACTAGAAGTGAGACAGCAATAAGAAGGCTTTTCCAGGAGCCCACCAGAGAAGCAATAAATACCAGCACCATGGTAAAGGCAATGGTTTGGATGGCATGGCCGTGAGAGAAGCATAAAGTTAGAATCTATCGACCATGTTGTGACCAATGAAATATGGGAAGTGAAAGTGGAGTGTGGAAGACTAGAGAATGACTGCCAGGGTTCAGGTTTACACATTTGGTTGGCTATTAGAACCATACACCAAGAGAGGAATGCCTAGAGGAGGAGCCTGCTGTCTGTGAGAGGTGATGATTGAGTTAGGATTCATGGGGCATAAAGTGCCTACATTATACCGAAGGAAATATGGCCAGATGACAGTTTTAAATAGCTATAAGTTACCAGGATATCAAAGCACCAAATAAAATTTGGGGCCAGGCGCAGTGGCTCACACCTGTAATCCCAGCACTTGGGGAGGCTGAGGCGGGTGGATCATGAGGTCAAGAGGTCGAGACCATCCTGGCCACCATAGTGAAACCCCGTCTCTACTAAAAATATAAAAAAATTAGCTGGGCATGGTGGCACGCGCCTGCAGTCCCAGCTACTTAGGAGGCTGAGGCAGGAGAATTGCTTGAACCCATGAGGCAGAGATTACAGTGAGCAGAGATCATGCCACTGCACTACATCCTGGGTGACAGTGCAAGACTCTGTCTCAAAAGACCATGTAGACATAGCAATAAGAAATTGATTTATGTATGTTGAGCCCTAACTTTTTTTTTTTTAAGATGGGGTTTCACCGTGATGGCCAGGCTGGTCTTGAACTCCTGACCTCAGGTGATCCACCCACCTCGGCCTCCCAAAGTGCTAGGATTACAGGTGTGAGCCACCACGCCCGGCCATGAGCCCTAACTAAAGCATATCAAATGCTATTATGTACTAAAATACAAATAAGTCATTTGCTTTCAGATGTTAAAAATAAAAGTTGACCCTGTAATTTAAATAATACGAGAGATTATAGAAAAGGTGCATTCTGGGAAATTTAACAGAGCACCATATAAATGTAAAAATGTATACAGAAAAAAATCACCTGTGGAATTACAGATGGCTTTAATTTGCATTTATCCTTTCCTATATTATATAAGCATTTAATAATGAGTATGTAGTGCTCTTATAAACCAAAACATGAAAAATATTTTAAAGCTATTTGTCTTAATAAAAAGCACAAGTATTTTAAAGTATATTCTAAATTGGAAACCTGAGGTTTTGCAGACATTGGTTCCTAAAACAGATGTTTGCCCAACTGCCTCCTTACTAATACAGAGCCAAGTAGCATCCAAAGTGATGTCAGCCTTGATGTCAGTCATCTGGGCATATGCACAACTAGGGGACTAATAGCTTGCTCATGTGTAACTAAAATAGAGGTGGGAAGGCTGGACTACACAGGGAAGAGAAAGTTTTTGGACATCAATTTAGAAACCTGTTTCAAATTGTTGGGAACCATGAAAGGATGAAGTTAAAATGTCTTTCCTCCAAGGTAGCTCATGCTGAGTTCAACCTCATTAAATGCAAAGATAAAGTCTGTGCTCTGTAGTGACTATGGCTGTATATACTGCCTGAATGCAGGCCTGTCACAAAGCGTAGGGATAAATCTTTAAGATCAAGCCACCATAGCTTTGGCTATTACACAAATAGCTCCCACAAATATAGGAGATCCGAAGACACCTATTCAGAAGATAAAACTGGGAATGAGAATATATGCTGATAAGCATGGTACTTCACATATATACCAAAACTCTAGATAACACCAGCTACATATGCAATGTCTGTTTCAGTTAAATCCTCCACAATTTGCTCAAGGTTACTATGCAGTTTATTCAAGGTTAATCGTCCTTATAACTTGATTATTAATGAGAAAATTGAAAAGTAAATAGGTGAAGATAATAAAAGCTGAAGAAAATGTTTACTATTATAAACCCATTCAGAGGTGACTTCTTTTCATGTCTAAACATCAAATATTTATAAGTCATGTCTTGAAAACATCTCACATTAGTGTGAATTTTATCGTAAAACTGGACAGTGTGTAATTCTCTACAGGGGGAAAATGGGAGTAAAAATGGCTTGTATCGGTTAGCTACTGCTGTGTACCCATCATGACAAAACTCAGTTACTTAAAACATTAAGCATTTATATTGTTGCTCACAAACTACAGGTAATCTGGGTAGTTTATCTGGTCTCAGGTGGGCTCCTGCATGCGCCTCCAGTCATCTTTGGGTTGGGTTGGTTGCTATGTTAATCTTGGTTGGGCATTCTCGCATGTTTTAGAGTTGGCTGACTGTAAGTTGGTCTAGGATGGCTTTGAGTGGGGAAAAAAGTTTTCAGTGTGTTTTCTCATCTTTCAGCAAGGTAGGCCAAGTTTGTTCTCATGGAGGCAGGACTCTAAAAGAAGGTGGAAGGACAGAAGGCCTCTATCCTCAGACCTGGTACACTGACACTTCTACCACATTCTATTAGCCAAAGTAAATCATAATCAAGGAGATGAGAAAATTGACTCCATCTCTTGATAGGAGAAACTGTGAAGACATAGAAGGGATAAAGAATTGAGGCCAATTTTGCAATCAGTCTGCCACATGCATAAGCCAAACAGAATACACAGTCAAATATTAGGAAAAAGGTTTAAACACAAATGAGTGATGGTCAGTAAAATAAGAAGACTATCTGTTTTTTATTGTGTGATGATATGTGATGAAAAACACTAATTTTATTCAGTAGAGGGAAAAAGTTCTATACCTCCACTTGATCCCATCCAAGTAGAACTCCATCTATACCACATTTTTACCTAGAGCTGACCTTGAAAGATACTTAAAAAATGACTCAGTTTTTTTTTTTAATTTTACTTTAGGTGCATACTATATCTGTCATTTCTCCCTACCCTCCCTACCCTCTCCATCCCTCACTGTCTCTCCCCTACACACACCCCCCCCGCCCCCAGTGTGTGATGCTCCTCTTCTTTCTATTGGAAATGAATATATTTATTGACTATTTTGTCAAAGGAAAAAAATGTATAGTTTTACTCAGCATAAGGTTATTGGAACCATTAGGAGATGTGCCAAATTCTGACACTTTTTAGAATGATTCAGATACTAAAATATTGCCAAGAACATTTCAATACCTGAGGCATTTTTGTTCTGAATTATCCATTTAATTATGCACTTCTTCCTTTGTTTTTATAGACGCAATGCAAACAGATTGCATTTTCCCATCTGGAATTTCTGAGCCATTTGAAAATCAAGCATGGTTGGATCTAGAGTGATAATAAAATTATTTAACAGTATGTTATGGGCACTGGCCAATAAGAACATAGCCTGTCTAAATTTTGCTATGTTGTGAGTTCTAACCACCACCATTCCTCTTAGAAAAGTGATGAAGGATGCTCCCACATCACTTCCCAGGAGACAGGTGCTTTAATGAGACCACTCCAAGGGCTAAATATTTGGAGCACTAGGGGCACTGTGGACTGGTATCTGGAAAATCAAAGGTGCAGGAGACAGGCTAATTTATTTGACAGCTGAGGTAAAGGAAGATGGCAACATTGAGATTGGCCAGCACACCTAGAGTTTATCAGGAAAAAGGAGATAAGTTTCTCATGGGCCAGATATTGCCCCTCACTACAGGGAGCTGGAGGGGTAAAGACAGCTCAGCTGAGAGAAGCTGTAGGTATTGCTAGATTCTCAGGTGTTGTGGAAGAACTAGGGAACTAATTGGAAGAGAGAAGCATTCATATTCATCAAGGGAACTAAAAGTAGAGATCAGGATCAATGAGAGCAGGTCTTTCTTACTATCCATGAAAGTGTCCATCAAAGAAAAAAAGTCAATTCTTAAAACCTGAAGTTGGGCCCAGAAAGTAACTAACCCAGTTTCTTACAGTACCAACCAAGTTGAGACTTTTCCTACTTCGCTCACCTCTCCTGCCCCAATCCCTTGCATTCCAATTCTGAAGGGCCAAGGCCTCCATCTAATGAAATAGGGAAGAAGAAATCAAAGCAAAGGTGGTTAAGGTAAGATGTTCACCACAACATTCTCCCTAACTGCTGGTCTTCCACCAGCCACAGCTAAGAAGTAAGGAAAGAACTCACCCTTAAATCAGTTCTAAAGTTTGACTGTCAGATTAGACGGGGCGTTTTCATAACTGATCAGAGAACTTTCCATTTATTTAAGAGTGTAGAGAAAAGTTATGAGATAACTCCAATTTTCACCGTGGAAAGAATAAAACATGAAAACAGCAAGAACAAAAAATAAAATTGCTTTATTATATATCACTCTTCATCCTTCTGTGATGGAATACTATAAAGACCCACTTCTCCTGGAGATGATATTTTTGTGGCAGAAACAAGAAAAAGAAGCCATTAGTAATTATGTAATAACAGGTAGTGATAGAGCATGAAGAAAAATAAAGCAGGGTTAGGAGATGGGGCTGTGGAGGGCAGTGCTATTTTCCACAGGGTAGCCAGGGAAGGCATCTGAACAGAAACACAAAGTGAGAGAGCCAGCCTTAAAAAGATTTGCTGGAAGATGGTCCAGGCAGGGGAAAAAAAAAGGCAGCAAGTTTGAAATGTGAGGCAGGAAGGAATGTGGTGGTCCAAAAGATTTTTTTTTTTTTAAGTTTGTATGACTGGAATAGAGGGAATGGAGGGAGAAGGGTAGGTTATGCGTTTTGAAAATTCACCAGGAGTCTAACTGTATACAGTCATGAAAAAGGAATTGGACTTGAAGTGCAATGCAAAACCATTTGAAGGCTGAGTTCCATTCTTAAATGATTACCGTGGTCATTGTGTACAGAATGGATGACAGACCACTGAGACTAAGAGACCTAGAAACTGGGTGTCCAGTGACTAAATTTTGAGTCAGCTGCTTCTGAATCACCTAGGATACTTACTGAAAGAACAGATTACTAAATCCTATCCATTCCCAAAACCTGATTCAGAATCTTTTGAGAAAAAGTAAGGCAAAGAATGCTAATTTGTGCTGATGCTCCAGGAGATTCTTTCATGCTGTCAGAATCAGGAATCAGCACCCTGTATTAATGATCATTTTGTGAGCACCCACAAGAGAACTTTTGCTCAGTATCAGACTTATGCTTCCCGTGAAATGTGCATGCTTTTATCTTGCCTGTTTGCTTTAACCACATTTCATCTATCATTAACAGTGCAGGATTTA
>PVKV010041523.1:0-11387 GCA_004027835.1 Alouatta palliata | reverse complement strand
CCCCCTTCCTGGACCCACCTTGCTGCCCCCCTTGTTTTGTGGAGTCTCATTCTGTCACCCAGGCTGGAATGCAGTGGCACAATCTTCACTCACTGCAATCTCCACCTCCCGGGTTCAAGTGATTCTCCTGCCTCAGCCTGCCAAGTAGCTGGGACTACAGGCATGTGCCACCACACCTGGCTAATTTTTTTGCATTTTTAATAGAGACGGAGTTTTAGGCTGGTCTCGAACTCCTGACCTCAAATAATCCGCCCACCTCAGCCTCCCAAAGTGCTGGGATTACAGGCATGAGCCACTGCGAGTGGGCTGCTGCCCCATTTTTACCACTGCCAAGGACCTGGGCTGTGGGGGCTGCTGACCTCTCACCTGCATTCCCAGGAAGCTCTCGGTGCCAGGCAGCTGCCGGACCCCTTCCCTGTGGGTGACGGCACGGAGGCAGAGCAGCCAGTGGCTGTAGTCCTCGTAGCTGGAGCATACCACTCGGATGGTGTTGATGAGGGGACCTGGCACACAGACTCTGTGAGGGGCTGGCAGGGCGGGATGTGCCCCTCAGTGCCCCCACTAGAAAGCTGGGGCACCCACCAGGCTCCCACCCCCACCCTGGCCTGGCCGGTGGAAGGCAGCCTTGGGGGGGCAGGGCCCACCTTCGATCAGGAAGGAGCGGATCTGCTTCTCCTTCTCCTCCAGGTTGATGTGGACGGAGCGGAGCGGGAGCTCCCCCTGCGGACGGGCAGAGCGGGGGCCAGGCCTTTGTGGGGCAGTCCCTGGGCCCCCGCCTGGTCTCATCCCACCCTCTTGCACACCAGAGCTTGGCTGGGCACTTGGAGAGCCGGGCACTGAGGCCACCACCCTGAGAGAGGCCAGTGGGTCCCATCTGTCCTAGGGCTACTGCCAACCCTCGGGGGTCCTTCGCCAGCCGGAACTTACACATGAAGCCACAGGACTGGGCTCCTAGGGTCCCTGGAGCAGTTGGGGCGAAGGAACCACAGGGAGGCCCTGTGCATTCGTTCCTCGGTGACCTTCGGTCGCCGTGCGTGCACCCCATACTCCCAACCCGGAGGGCATGCACACACACAGGTGAACACACACAGCCCTCACACACCAGGGCACACACCAGACCGTCCCAGGAGTGGCTATCACTCCCATGCTGCCTGACCCAGGGTGACGGTTGGCTGGGGCTGAGAACCTCAGGACGGCCTGGGATGCAGGGCAGGGGCTCCTCCACGTCACGGCGGAGACCAGACTGACCAGGACAGCGGGCCGGGCGGGCAGGGCCCCGCGCTCTGTCTCAACAGGCCCCGAAATACAGGTTCCTCCCGCGTGGCCACCCCCTCCCACCCTCACACAGGTGCCTCCCTGGGGCGGGTCCACAGCGGGGAGGGGCCCACCTTGAAGCAAAGCCCATCTGGCTCCTCAGAGAAAATGGCCAGGGACGTCGGGTACAGGACCAAGAGGCGGTCCCATTGCTCCTGAGTGGGGGATCAAACAAGGGGGAGCTGAGCTTCCGGGCACCCAAGGCTGGCCCCCCACCCTGCCTCCCACCCTGCACCCCGCCTGTCCCCCTACAGCCCCAACACCTCCCACCCACCTGTGCAGGCAGGTGCTGCAGCTGGACCCTCGAGGCACAGACGGCGCTGCCGCCGGGTTCGTGGCCTGACGCCGTCCGCAGCCGGGTGAGACGGCGCTGCAGAGTCCAGGGCAGCTCCTCTCCGGGGGTGCCCTGTGATGAGGCGGTCAGAGCAGGCTGTGAGGATCAGGGCGGGGAGGGCTGTGGGGTCCCTGGCACTGACCTGTGGGGGTGCCGAGTGGCAGTGCTGCAACCCCCCGAGGAGGGCCATCTGCTTCTCCAGGTGGTAGAGCCAGCAGTCCAGCTCGGCCCGGCCGGGGCAGAGCACCAGGAGGGGTGCAGGCAGTGGGCCTGCGGGCGGGGCAGAGAGGGCACAGGTCTGCACACAGGCTCTGCAGCAGGCAGGCAGGCTCCTCTCTAAGGCCCGGTCAGGGGTGCGTCTGGGGGCGTGGTCAGCATCCCACACACCTGTGATCTGGAAGGCGTGCTCTTGGGACCCCTTGAGCGCACAGACGCTCAGCTCCGTCAGTGGTAACAGCCCCTGCCGGGCACAGGATAGGAGGGCCTTCAGGGATCCAGGGAGGGATGGACAGCCATGCCCCCCCCAACTCCGCTGCCAACCACCTCACCTGAAATGTGAGTCCTTCAGAGCCGTGGGCCTGGAAGTAGAGGTGGGCGGGGAACAACTCCAGGTAGCAGTCACTGACATCCTGCGCAGGGAGCAGGGTGGTCAGTGGAGGGTCTGGGGAGCAGGCCCCAGGTTGGTGGGGATGCTGGACGCTGAGTGCGCCCCGCCCACCTGACCACACCTGGCTGTGCTGGAACCGCAGTTGGACCTTGGCATAGTGTACCACCTTTCCCAGGTTCCTCACGGGCACCCTCCGCCGCCCCTTCTTGAACACACTCAGGAATGGCTGCTCTGCGTTTTCTCGCTGGTTCTCCAGATCCAGGATGTCCTAGGAGGAGCAGAGGTCAGGGGAAGGGCCTGGCCTGGGCTCCCCACACCCTCGTCGATATCCACACAGCTACGTGACAACAGGCAGAGTCTGCCTGTGCACAGCCACACAACACCTATGTGAACACAGCCCCACACACACAGAGCCCTGCATGCTCACAGCCTCTCCACAGGAACAGTCACGGCAGAATGTACACACACACACATGCATACATATATGCATATATGCCCCCACACACATACGTGCCCACACACAATACGTGCACGTACAGGTACACACACATGCATGCACACACATGCACACAGACATGCACACAATACAGACATGTACACATGCACACAGACACACATACACATGTGCACACACATGTGCACACATACACAAATGCATACATGGACACATGTGCATACGTAGTATACATCCATGCACACACAAACATGCACACACATGCACGGTGCACATGTGTGCAGGTGTACATGTGCAGACGTATACACACATGCACATATACGTGTGTACACATGCATATGTGTGCACACATACACTCACGTACATGCATATGTGCACACACACACACACACAGACGCGCTTCCCCACGCAGAGCTGCCTGGTGTAGTGGTAGAGATGAGACGGTGAGATTTGGACTCAGTGGATTAAATCCTATCTTCATTCTTTCCTAAGCTGTGTGATATGACTTTGGTTATTCAACCTCTGAAGACTCGTTAAAAGAATTTGGGGGTGTCTGGGGGAAGTAACACCTAAAACCCTCTTGTGTCTGCAGCATTGGCTGGTAAACGTTTAGCACCTGGTTTTACAAACACACACACACACCAAGGACATAATAACGTTTGCCAATTTCCTCAGTGTAAATGTTCCCACTGCCACCCATTTCCAGCCCCCAGCCTGAGAGAAAGAAGTGAGGAGATTTCTGGAGTCCATCCCCAGGGCGTGTGCCGGCTGCTCCCCAAGCTTCACTCGGGTGACAGCTGGATCCTGGCCGTGCCCCGAGGGGTCTCTGTGGCTGCCCCTGCCTCACTGTCTCCTCACATCAGGCCCAAGCTCTCTGGGACCACTCAGCCTTAACCCCTTCCTTACCCACTTTGCAGCTTTGCTCAGACATCACCTGTTCTAAGAGGCCCTTTTCTGAAAGTCCTAAAATTCCAGGCTTCCTGATCTTCTGCACCCGGCCCCTCTGTTTTTCTCCCTAGCGCCGACCCCACCCCACTTATTGTATCTTCTATTTGTTTGTCTCATGATCTGTCTCTGCTGTGGGAATGAGAGCACCACAAGAACACGGGTTTTTGTGTACCTCGTTCACTGCTGTGTCCCCAGAGCCTAAGACGGGGCCTGGGCTGTGCTGTGGGCATCAATGCTGAGAGGGGCGGGGGAATCTACGTCCATCCACTTTTAGCCAGTCCTGGCACACACAGTCCTCTACAGATGGAGGCTTGGATCACCAGGTTAGGGATGGGAAAGGGCATGGGCATGAACGTGGGGCTGGAGAGCTTTGTGACCCATCCACAGGCTCAGGGGCAAGTGGGTAGGTGTCCTGCTCCCTCTAGGAGCTGCCAAGGGCTACCTGCAGGGCTGCTGTGCCCTGGCCAAGCTTAGCTGCCCCTGAGCAGGCCCAGGAATGTGAACAGACAGATGTGCGGCTTCCCCAGCCTCCTGCCTCTGGGTGGGGCCTCCTGTACCCACACCCAGCATGGAACTGATGCCAGATTGGCACCCATGAAAAATAGGCCACAAACCAGGAAGGGCCACATAGCTGGTCCTGCAGCCGGCTCAGCCTTGGGGCCCTGGGGAGGACGCAGCCTGGAGCGGTGGCAGGGCCAGTTCACAGCGCGGGTGCGGAGCCCAGGCGCAGGCCGGAGGTGAACGGCTCTAGGACCGACCCAGAACTCCTCCCCCAGCCCTATCTTCTGAGGTTCAGCAGGTTCTTCCCTCTTGGGCTACCATGTCCTGGCAAGGGAGGACCACCAGGGTCACCACAGGTCAAAGGACCCCACCAGGGTCACACTGCACATCCTGGGCCTGGACAGATAGAGTGTGGCGCCTCAGATGCAGAGACCCCCACCCCTGACCCAGCCCGGCTCTGCTCCCTGCCCACGCCTCTGAGGCAGCATGTTTCCGAAGCCTGTCCCTGTCTGCAGGGTGCCCTGAAACTCTGGGGGTCAGGAGAGGCTATGGCATAAGCTTCCTGCCTGGCGGGCCATGTTGGCAAGGGGTGTGCACAGCCGCACCAGCCGCTGGACCCAGGTGCAGGGCAGAGGTCCTCTCCCCAGACACCCCTGGGGCCCACACATAGCAGAGCCCACCCATCCAGGCTGCCCGAGGGGGCTGCAGCGGGGATTCCTGTCTGCCCTGAAACCCATGTTCCTCCTGTTCCCTCAACCCAGCACCGGCCGCATCTCAAAGGGGCTGGGTGTCTCTACCCTGTGAAGACCCTCAGTACCCCGGGGCCCGGCAGGCAGGGTGGGCGCGGGGGCGTTTATGCTCCTTCCACGGCGAGGTGGCCGAGTGTGGGCCTGGGAGATGCCTCCTCGCTGCGAGGCCTTGGCAGGCTGGCAGGAGGCCCGCGCAGCGCAGCAACCTCCTGCGAGACGCCCGTGGGGAAACTGAGGCCGGCGTAGGTGACCGGAGGCCCCTGACTCTCCAGGGACGCCACCAGCACGACCCCGGCCCCACTGCAGCGGCCGACATGTGCGCGCTGCTCCTCTGGCCGGTCTCGGGAGGCCCCGCCCCGCTCGCGCCGACTGACTCAGTCCCGCGTCTCGGTTTCGCTCTCCGCTCAGACTTTCGGCCGGATGAGCTCCCGGGGCGGGGCAGGGCGGCTGCTCCTCACCTGCGGGGGTCTGAATCCCCCGGGCCCAGGGAGGCGCGGCGCACACGCGCGGGCAGAGCCGTTCCCGGACCGCCGCGCCCCCGCAGCTCACCGTGCCCGGGATGTAGTGGAAGAGCCTGGCGGCGGCGTCCCCGCTCCCAGCGGCCTCGGGGCCCCGCAGAACGGCCGGCCTCCGCGCACTGTCCTCTCTGGGGACAAGGGAAGGGCTCACCGGCTGGACCCGGAGCAGGTGGAGGAGCCCCGCGCCCAGGCGGCCCCGCCCACGCCCCGCACCTGTTTCCCTTCAGCGATGGCTTCCTGGAGAAGGAGGCCCGCAGCCTCCTGGGGGCCTGCGGGACGCAGTGGCTGTTCCCCATGGCCGAGTCGCAGTTCGGCAGGTCTGGGTCCCCGTCCGTCCGCAGCCTTCTGCCGCCGCCTCCCGTGGGCAGGCGGGGCTGTGGGACGTCCCGCCCGGCACCGAGGGCTGGGCCAGGGTGGAGCCTTTCTGGAAAGGGCCCGGCCCCTACCTGAGCCGTCCGGGTCTCTGCCCCGGGCCCTCCACACGGAGAGGCCAGCCTTGGGGCGAGCACCCTTCTGGCCCAGACAAGGCCTCCAGTGTGCAGGGAGCACCCACTTGCCTGTGCTCCGGCTTGGTGAACCCTGGCCGCCCCCACCAACCATGTGGGCACACATCCCATTTCCATCTACACCCCGGCCGGCCTGACTCACCGGTGACTGCAGGGAAGGCTGAGGCAGGAGTTCCAGCAAGAGGACGGCAGCCAGAGACACCCAGCCTCTCCTGCCTGGCCCCCTCACCACAGGCCCAAGTGAGGATGCCCAAGGTTTAAGGGGACCCAGAAGGCCGCATGTCCCCTAGGTGGCCAGGACAGTCATTGTACACCGGGGCAATGCTGTCCTGCCTGACCCCACCCCAGACCTCAGCCTCAGGACCCAGCCCCGGCAAACCCCACTCGCACCTGGGGACTGGCCACAAGAATTCCATGGCCCCAACCACCCCCCGCCCCTACGCACAGCTCTGTCTTGCAGCCCTCAGAGGCCCACGCAGCAACTCAGGCCCCACCCCACACCCCGAACCCCCAGACAGGACCCAAAGTTGTGCAGGTGCCCCAAAAGCCAGAGAGAAATGCTCGGCCTCAGGCCTGAGGAGCCCAAGAAATGCGTTTATTGTTCAAGCCGGCTTGTATTGCTGTGTAGGGTCCGTGTGCACATGTGTGCGCCCACTACAAGATCCAGGGAAGATGGCACACGGCAGACAGAACCCCGCTCCCCATCCTTCCCTGGACCCCCGTGTGCGATGAGGACCGTGTGCAAAACTTGAGCTGGGTCTGCAGCTGCTTGGAAGGCCCCAGGACCTGGTGCTCCTCAGCCTGCAGGGTCTGAGCAGGCGGTGGCCCTGGGGCAACGAGGCCCCTACCCCATCGTTTCCTGCTGCCGCCAGGCAGGGAGTGGGTGGGAGGACACAGAGGAGAACTAGACGCTAAAGTGTAAAGGAGCGGCCGCGGCACTGCTCAGCCCTCAATAAATAGATAAATAAATCAACAACTAAACAGACAAAAAGGAATGGATGGGAGATGCGAACGGATGGCGCAGGACGTCCCTGGTGGGGGCCATGGCCCCTTAAGGCATGTGGGAGGCCGCGGGCCTCTGGCGGTGGTGCGGTCAGAGGCTGGTGGAGGAGACGGAGAGCGTGGGCGACGATGGCGGCGGGAAGTTCAGCAGCTCCAGCACCGCCACGCCCACGCTGCTGCGCCGGGTGAACATGCAGGAGGCGGCCACCCACTTGTTGGTCCTCGGGTTGTACTTCTCAATGGAGTTGAGACTGGAACTGCCATCGTTGCCCCCGACCGCGTACAGCCAGCCATCCATGGCCACCAGGTCGTGTGTGCTCCTGGGGAGCAGGCGGGGTGAGACCCAGGCGGCAGGAAGGGATGAGGGGGAGGGGTCGCGCCATGAGTAGGGGTGGGGCGGGACATGCCGGCTGAGGGGGCGAGAACCCCTCCCTCCCCGCAGGACGCCCTGCTGCGGACCTGCGGATGTTCATCGGCGCCACGCTCTCCCAGGCGCCGGCCTTGGGGCTGTATCTCTCCACCGAGTTGAGGCAGCTGGTGCCATCGTTGCCCCCTGCCACGTACAGGGCACCCTCCAGCACGGCCACGCCTGCCGAGCTGCGCCGGCTCAGCATGGACGCCACAGGTGACCACACGTTCACCTGGGGGTGAGGGTGCGGGCTGGAGACAGACCCGCCATGGGCATCCCTCCCCTGCTGCAGCCCCTACTCCAAGGGTGGGTGTCAGGGATGGGTGGGATGTGGGTGACAGCAGGGCAGATGGCCCGCAGCACCCGGAAGGGGGGCCGGGAGGGGTGCGCTATGCACCTGGGGCTCGTACTTCTCCACAGTGGCCAGGTGTGAGGAGCTGTCGTAGCCGCCCACGGCGTACAGGTTCCCATCTGCAGGAAGCCAACACACCATGGCACTCCTGCTGAGTGGGGTCTCCAGGGTGGGGGAAGACGAGGACACCCCCAAGGCAGACCCCATAACCCACCGAGCGTGGCCACACGCACATAGCGCCTCCGGGTGCTCATGGCGGCGACGGATGTCCACGCTCCAGTCAGGGGGTCGTAGCGTTCAGCACTGTAGGCACCACGACCCGCCGCAGCTCAGCAGAGACGGAAGGTGCCCCGGCCCCAGGACCTGCCCTCCCCAGCGCTGGGGGTAAACTACTCCCAGACAGGCAGGGCCCGCCGATGGACACAGGCCGCAAGCTGCCTGGACAACCCTGGTGTGCACCCGCCTGGGCCCAGCCTCTGGACTGGGAGTGAGGACCCTAGGAAGGAAAGGGCACTGGCCCAGCAAAGCCAGGAGCGCAGGCTCAGTGTGACCGTTGCCTGGGATGAAGAGACCCCACGGACCCCTTTTAGCGGCCACACTCGGACGCGACCTCGGTGATGGTGACACAGCCTCGCCTCCGGCAGTCGGACCCTGTAAAGCCACCGGGTCCCCAACTACTACCTGTTCAGGCAGGAGGCCCCATCATAGCCGCCGGCCGAGTACAGGAGCCCGTGCAGGGCGGCCACACCCACGCAGCTTCGCCTTGTGCCCATGGACACTTCCGGCTGCCACGTGTTAGTCACGGGGTCGTAGGACTCCACGGTAGCCAGGTCTGAGGTCCCGTCGTAGCTAGCAGAACAGACCCGTGCAGGTCAAGACTGGCCTAGTGGGCACGCGCCGGACCCCTGACCCAAGTCCCGCCTCCGGGCTTACCCCCCCACAGCATACAGCCGGTTCCCCACGGCAGCCACGCCCACCCGGGCCCTGCGTGTGGACATGGAGGCCACCACGTGCCAGCGGTCGGTGCGCGTGTCGTAGGCCTCACAGTCTCCGTGGATGGCAAACAGGCTCCCACCGCCTGGAGAGAACAGGTGGAGATGGGACTTGTAAGGGGACCCACTGCTGGGCTACACCCCGGGCTCCTGGGGAGGCCCCTGGATGGAGGGGTGGAGAAGCAGCTCAGGACCTGACCAGCACACGTGGAATGGGCTCGTGCTGGTAAGGGTGGAAGGCACAAGGCAGGAGGGAAGGGAGCGGGGCCTTACCCACGGCAAAAAGCACGGGGCCGGCCCCTTCGCAGCGCCGGGGCCGTGTGCGGCTGGTGCCCAGGACGCCCCTCTGCTCCGGCAGCAGGTGGAACTTGAGAGCCTCGATGAGGAGGTCCTTGCAGTCGGGGTGGTGCCTCACCAGGCTCTCGGCATCCACGTGGCCCAGCAGGAAGTCACGGCTTAGCAGAGGCAGCCGCACACACTTCATGAGCTGGGGCGCAGGGGGCGCCAAGGTCGGGCGGGACCCTTGGGAACACTTGGCCCCAGGGTTGAGACCCCCCCAGACGCCCGTACCACCTGTGACGAATTCTTCTTCAGACAGGTTCGAGCACCACCCCCATGGGGTCCCTGCACTTGGGGAAAGTCTGGGCGCACCGGACCCTCGGCCACCTGTACGCCTTCACAGACACTGTGGGAGCCCCTGGGACTGGGCCTCACCCGTGGGACGTGCTGCCTGCGGGCGTCCACGTCGTGTTTCACCCAGCTCAGGACTGCGCGGTAGACCTCCTCCTCTGAAGGCACGTTCAGGCTGTCACTAGACACCAGTTCCAGCACCTGGAGACGAGGGTCCCCAGGCCTCAGATCTGGGGAGGGTCCTGTGGGCCCAGGGAGCCCTGAAGATGCCTAGGAGGGAGGGTCAGGGGGTGGGGACTGAGTGCTCACACTGGGAGGGGCCGAGCAGAGTCAGGAGCCACTTCTGTGGCTCCTGGGGGGCCTCTACCCAGATAGGACTTGGGCGCATATGGCAGGCACTAAGGGTGGCAGGCAGGGCTGCGTCACGGACAAAATGGGGTCAGCAGTCAAAGGAAAAGACTTGGGCGGGGTCAAGCTGAGGTGAGGGCTGGGCCGCTGTTACCTGTTTCAGGGGCAGCAGCATGAACTCCTCGGTCTTGGCCACGTCCACGAAGTGCTGCAGGACGTACCTGTGGGCGGCCTTGAGCAGGTCGCTGCAGGAGTGCGCGTCGGCAAAGCCCCGGATGCCCAGGCAGTTGGAGGGGTCCAGCTGACTCAGGAGGAACTTGCAGCAGGCGTCTCGGACACCGTTCAGCTGCAGCAGGCTGGCGGCCGGGAGCAGCGTCTACGGCCGAGAGATACGGGTGAGGGAGGCACAGGGTGGAGGACGGGAGGATCCGGGTGCGAGGCCTCCGCAGGGCCCGGGCGAGGCAGACTCACCTGCACGTTGCCCTCGCCCACCACGATCTCAGCCGTGTAGGCAAACTGCACCAGCTGGTCCAAGGCCTGAGGGTCGATGTCATGCAGCGTCACGTGGGTCTGGCGGCTCTCGCTCATCTCATCTGTGGGGACAGAGGGTCAGAGGGGCCGACCCGAGGGGCCCACGGAGCCCACAGCGCCGTGCAGGCCGCGCAGGACGGTACTTGCTTGTGAACATGGCGTGGAAGTACGGGCTGCAGGAGGCCAGCACCACTTTGTGCGCGCGGATCTCCTTGGCGGCCACGTGCAGGACGATGTCACACAGGAGGCCACGCTGGCGCATGCGGCTCATGGCCACGAAAGCGTCGTGGTAGTGGCGCTTGGAATTGTGGGCCACGCTGTGGCCCTCGCGGCTCAGCAGCTGCACGGCTCCCTCCATGGGGGCTCCGGGCCGCGCCTGCCGGGGCCGCGCGCGCTCCGCCTCAGGGCTGCGGGGGGCGGGTGGGCGGGTCAGGCTGCGCCCCTCGGGAGCCTCTGGGCCGGACCCCGGCAGCCCTCGCCCGACCCCCGCCCAGGACCCCGCCCCGCGCTCCCCGCGCCGAGTCCAGGCCTGCGCTGCGCCCCTGCTTCCCCGGGCGTCGCCAGACCCGCGAGCACAGCCCCGCGCTGCGCCCCTCTCCCCGGCGGGCGCCCCGGCGAGCTCGGCTCCTCCGCGTCCCGGGCCGCCCTCTCGGGCCCGCAGCGGGAGCCGCGTCCTCTGCGCGCGGGGCGCACGGGGAGCGGGTGGAGCCGCCGCTCCGGGGCGACTCCGCTCAGCACCCGAGTCCCGACCTCCCTGCGCCGTCGGGAACGGCCCCCGCCCCTTCTGCGGGCGGACCCGAGGCCGCCTCCCGCGCCGGACCCCCGCGCACTCACGCCGGCGGCTGCGGCGGTGGCGGCGGCGGCGCCTCGGGCCCGGGCCCCGGGCTGCCGTGCTCCGGGCTCTGCGTCCTGCCGGCCGGGCGCTCGCTGCGGGGCTGCATTCGGCCGCCGGACCCGCCGCGGATTCGCGGAGGACGCGCAGGCGGAGAGACGCGGGGACGGCCGGAGGGCTGCTCGGCGGTGGCGGCCCGCTAAGCGTCGCTCACTCCCGCGGCTCCCGCCCGCAGCCGCTGTTTCTCGGCGCCGCCCGCCTCGCCTCCCGAGAGGCTTGGGGAACTCGTTAGATGCCAATCCTCGGAGCGCCGCGCCTCGGATCCGCCTCCTCCTGCGAGAAGCCCCCCACGCCCCACCC
>PVKV010041522.1:0-11389 GCA_004027835.1 Alouatta palliata | reverse complement strand
CCCTGTCTCTACTAAAAATACAAAAATTAGCTGGGCATGGTGGCACGTGCCTGTAGTCCCAGCTACTCGGGAGGCTGAGGCAGGAGAATTGCTTGAACCCAGGAGGCGGAGGTTGCGGTGAGCCGAGATCGCGCCATTGCACTCCAGCCTGGGTAACAAGAGCGAAACTCCGTCTCAAAAAAAAAAAAAAAAAAAAATGTTATTCCAGTCAAAGCCTTGGTAAAATAACCAGTGTCTCCAGTTGTCCTGCTTTGAAAGGAAAGACTCTTATTAAACTTATGCAAATAACTATATTATCACAAAATCAGAATACTCACAGTTTCTATATTTTGGAGAACTTGTTAAAGTAGGTATAATAGCTAGTCAGGTGTGAGCAGGGCAGGAGAGGGCTCCCCATGACCCCACCAGGAATGTCAGGCGACCATTAGGTGATGATCAGGTGGTTGTTAACTGTCTCTCTCAAATCATAATTGTAGCTGGGTGTGGTAGCTCATGCCTGTAATCCCAGCACTTTGGGAGGCCAAGGCGGGCAGATCACCTGAGGTCAGGAGTTCAAGACCAGCTTGGCCAACATGGTGAGACTGTCTTTACTAAAAATACAAAAAATTAGGCAGGCGTGGTGGCAGGCGCCTGTAATTCCAGCTACTCGGGAGGCTGAGGCTGGAGAATCACTTGAACCCGGAGGCAGAGGTTGCAGTGAGTTGAGATTGTGCCATTACACTCCCACCTGGGCAGTTAGAGCAACACTCCATCTAGAAAAATAAAACAAAATAATAAAATAATAAAATTACAATTGATCACAGCCAGTGCCAGGGAAGGGCAATAAACAGAAACACCTGAAACTCCCAATAAACAGAAACACCTGAAACTGGTGATTAGTAGCTTCCTGATAAAATCTCAGGAGTTGGGCAAGTGGGCTCAAGCCAGCCCATGAAGAAACAAAATGGTGGCGTTTAACTGGTGTATAACCTTCTAATGACATTCGACTGGTAAGAGAAGAGTGCCTCAAGAGATCATGCATACAACTCCAGTAAACATACTGCTCATAGTCCCCTCCCAAGTGCTAGCAGCCCATTGCACATGGGACAGCCCTCCACAGGGAAGAATCAGAGAAGGGACACCAGACCCTGGAAGCATGCATGCCAACCTGTGAAACCCCAAGTCAGAGGTCAAGCAGCACACCAGATCTCTCAAGTCATCTGTTTGGCCCTCTTCCCAGTGTACTTTACTTCCTTTCATTCCTGCTCTAAAGCTTTTTAGTAAACCTTCATTCCTGTTCTAAAACTTGCGTTAGTCTCTCCTTCTGCCTTTTGCCCCTCAGTTGAATTAGAATTCTTTCTTCTGAGGAGGTTGCTGCAGACACATACAGATTTGCTGCTGGTAACAAACTCAGAGAGACAGGTAAATTTGCTCACAAAAACATACTTTACCTAATTACTCTGAACTATAAATGACTCAAAAGAAAAAGATTTCCTTGACTCTTCATTAGCCAGACCAGCAGCCTTCCTAACAAGATGTTTCTTCCCTTTGGATCTGCCATTCACAAGCCAAGCAGCTCCTGTCAGATGAGAGCCTGTTTATCAGGCACTGTAGAATCCAGCAGCTCCTCACATCGAGTTAGTCCTAAGCGGAAAGGACGCTTCTTGCTCATGAGTATTTCCTTGCATCCCCAGATGGCAAGATCCTATATAAACCATTTTAATTTTATCATGGAACTCCTCTGAGCACCATTATTTCCATAACCATAGGAGTAAAGTCCCAAAAGTGGTCACAGGCTTTTGCCATAAGACCTAGTAAATTCTCCGGAAAGAACAATCAAGTGAATGATTTGTCAGCACTCCAGCTTCTACCCTATAGTCTGTGGGCTCAGGCAATCTTAATAGTTTCCATTTAGTGTGTCCAATTAACATTTCTCAAAAGGCAGATTTAGATGCCTCCAGTTTTACAGTAGTAGATAGTGAAATACCTTCCAGTCTGTGAACGTAGAAAATCTGAGACAAATCTCAGTTAATTTAGAAAGTTTATTTTGCTAAGGTTGAGGACACACCCATGACACAGTCTCAGGAAGTCCCAATGACATGTGCCCAAGGAGATTGGGGCACAGCTTGGTTTTACACATTTTAGGGAGACATGAGACATCAATCAATATTGTAAGGAGTACATTAGTTTCATCCAGAAAGGTGGGGACAACTCAAAGCAAGGCCCCCACCCAACCCCCAGGGGCTTCTAGGTCACAGGTGAGAGACACATGGATGCATTGTTTTGAGTTTCTGATAAATCTTTCCAAAGGATGCCATCAGAATATGCATCTATCTCTGTGAACAGAGGGATGACTTTGAATAGAATGGGAGGCACATTTGTCCTGAGCAGTTCCCAACTTGAGGGGGCCTAAGATATTTTCCTTTCACATTTCTCCCCTTTTCTTTTTAAAAATCTTTTGGAGTAAGCATTTTAGAAGAAAGTGAGTCTCAGGTTTCATCTCATGTGAAAGGCTAGGACGCTTTATTCCTAAATGGGTAGGTCTTGTAAGCTCATTTTTAGCAGGTTGTGAAGTCTCCTGTCCTATGAAGACAAAATGAGGGGAGGAAGAAAGAAAAACAACAATAAACAAAAGAATTATCCTGGCCGGGCGTGGTGGCTCACGCCTGTAATCCAAGCACTTTGGAGGCCAAGGCGGGCGGATCACCTGAGGCCGAGGCTGGGAGTTCAAGACCAGCCTGACCAACATGGTGAAACCCCATCTTAAAAAAAAAAAAAAAAAAAGAATTATCCTGGAAAAATTGATATAGGCCACATTACTCTGAAGTCCATATGTTTTATAAACACACCTGACTGCCTTGCTGATCATTAATTACTGGGCAGGCTAAGGGTTCTTCCTCTCTTGCTGTTTGCTTTTAAGACAAGCTCCTATAGCTGTAGCATCTCCTTTGACAGGGCTCAGGGAGAATTTCTATCTCCTCTATGACACTTTTACTTGCTAATGGTTGAGAGAGAAAGAGGCAGTAAGGTGGATGACTTTTCCTTCTCCTTCCCCTCTTTAGGCCCTTCTGTGTATAATAGGACTAGAGCTGCCCTCACTAAGGCCCATAACGTTAGAGATGTTACTGGGGCCTGTTGCCTTTGTGCATGATTTTTCCCCACTTGTTCCCAGAGCTTTATGTCTAGTGTGCTCTCTGCTGGGAACCACGGGCTTTGGGAAACAACAGTTTGCATTAACAGCTATTAATTGAGCCTGATCCTGTTCCTGTTGTGCTGATAACTGCTGTCCATGATGAATCCTTAGCCTGAAACAATCCCTCCCCGAACCTGGTAATTCTCAGTGGGTACCAATGACTTACTGACTACTTGACCTGATCCTGGGGTCTCCTGCACCTTCCGTTTTCGGGGAGTCCACCACTTCTTCTTCGCAGTGATGATCATGTTGGTTCGCTCCATGTTGGGGAGTCTGCTGTGATGATGTCTTGGTCCGGTCTCCTCACATGGTCTCTTCATACCTGGGGCACCAGCTGTGGCATTGGTCATGTCAGGGTCACTGCCTGAGACGTTGATTACCAGCTGTAGAGGTCTATCCTGCAGACCTTGACTCAGCGATGGATGAATAAATACACTCTCAGACACAGAATACAGTGTAAGAGTCAGGCTAGAGGGTCATCAGCTACTCTCAGAGGGCGATTGCAGCTAACTGTTGACCACTCCCTGTTCCTCATTGCATCTATTTAGTATAGATTTAATAACAGAGGTTCTAAGTCAACATGCTTGTGGTTAATTAACATGTTTGAAAAAGTAGTTTTACAAATGATAAAAGCTTTTGATTCTGGGGCCCAGAGTAAACACCATTAACGGGTAATCCCCTTTTGACCTCGCCCCGAGAGGGCCATCCAGCACAAAGCTTACATGAGTAAACAGAGTATAGACAAAGGAATGTAAGATAAAGAGACTTGACTGGGGAAGCTTTTATTATCCCTGATATTCACCCTATAACTTAATACTCTTAAGATAACTGGCTGCCTTCAGCCCATTTCATGAGTTAGTAAAAATCTTTCAGCCTTTGGAACCTAATGGACTTACAGTTTCACATGGCTGGGAGGCCTCACAATCATGGTGAAAGACAAGGAGGAGCAAGTTACGTCTTACATGGATGGCAGTAGACAAAAAAGAGAGCTTGTGCCAAGAAACTCACATTTTTAAAACCATCAGATCTCATGAGACCCATTCACTATCACGAGAACAGCACAGGAAAGACACATTCCCATGATTCAGTCATCTTCCACTGGGTCCCTCCTACAACAAGTGGGAATTATGGGAGCTACAAGATGAGATCTGGGTGGGGACACAGAGCCAAACCATGTCACTGCATGTTCTCATTTATAACTGAGAGCTAAATGATGAGAATACATGAGCACAAAGAGGAGAATAAGAGACACTGGAGCCTACTGGAAGGTGGAGGGTGGGAGGAGGGAGAGAATCAGAAAAAATAACTAATGAGTACTAGACTTTATACCTGGGTGAAGAAATCATCTGTACAACAACCCCTGTGACATGAATTTGCTGATATAATAAACTTGCACATGCAATTCTTTTTTTTTTTTTTTTGAGATGGAGTTTCACTCTTGTTACCCAGGCTGGAGTGCAATGGCGCGATCTCGGCTCACGGCAACCTCCGCCTCCTGGGTTCAGGCAATTCTCCTGCCTCAGCCTCCCGAGTAGCTGGGACTACAGGCACGTGCCACCATGCCCAGCTAATTTTTGTATTTTTAGTAGAGACGGGGTTTCACCATGTTGACCAGGATGGTCTCGATCTCTTGACCTTGTGATCCACCTGCCTCGGCCTCCCAAAGTGCTGGGATTACAGGTGTGAGCCACCGCGCCCGGCCTGCACATGCAATTCTTAACAGGTAAAAAACAAACAGATGAAATCAACTAAATAGTTCCAGAGACAATTGTTTTGGATAAACATAGAAATTGACCTTTCTGGTCTTAAAGCTTGAAACTTAAAGCTTGAAATTTGATTTATTTGAGTTCCTTCCTCAGGAAATGACCTTCAGCCCTCTAAAAAAAAAAAAAAGTATAAATGAACTGAAACTCCCCAGATCACTACATCCAGACAATGAGACTTTGGACCCCTCATTCATCATGATTACTTCCATGGCTCGCTCTCTCTCTCTCTCTCTCTCTCTCTCCTTTTCTTTTTCTCAGTGTGGGATGTACCTTTGCAAATACCATGGCCTGCTCTAGTTCCTATTTCCTAACATGTTACATTTCTTCCCGGCTCTGTAAAACCCTTGTTTTAGTCAGTCAGGGAGATGAATTTGAGGTTGAGCTCCCATCACCTCAGCTGCAGCACCCGATTAAAGCCTTTTTGCTTGGCAATACTTGTCATCTCATTCACTGGCTTTCTGTGCGGTGAGCTGCAGGACCTAGACTGAACTCTTGATGTTTCAGTAACATATTTTGGTTCCTTGACTGGGAACATGTTGCTTGTGGCTTGGCTGCCATGGGTGGGAGCCTCAGAAGCCCTCCTAAGCAGCTGCCTGACAAATTTTATTTTATTTTATTTATTTTGAGATGGGGTCTCACACTGTCACCCAGGTTGTAGTGCAGTGGTACAATCTCAGCACACTACCACCTCTGCCTCCTGGTGATATAGGAGTTAGAAGAAATCACTTAGGCAGATAGCAAGGGTATGGGAGTCCTTGGTAAGGATTTTTTTTTTTTTTTTTTTTTGAAAAGCAGCCCCAAATCATTTTCTAACAAAGAGCAGCTTGAAAGCTGGGAGTTTGCATGGGTGAATGCCAGCAGGAACTAAAGAGTAGACATGTTCAAGATGGCGACTCTATCTTCCCTTCTCTGCCAGTCAGTGTACTGTAAGGAGCAGACCAGATAGAATCTGTTGATCAACTGGAAAGCCCGGGCAACCAGCCTTCCCTGGGCACTATGTAAATGTCATACCTGATCAAACCAATCTATGAGCTCCATGTAAATCAGACACACTCAAACACACTAAAGCAGTCCACACTAAATCAGACACTGCCTCCTCAAACTGGACTATAAAACTTGGTGCATTCACCACTAACCAGTACTTTCCACTCAGAGACCCCTTCCTGTATAGAGGAAGCTGTTTCTGTCTCTTCTCTTCTACCTATTAAACCTCTGCTCCTAAACTCCTCGTGTGTGTCCATGTCCTAAATTTTCCTGGCATGCAACAGTGACATAGATATACATGAGGGCATATAACCCAGGCAGTGTAGCCACTTCACCATGTTCAAGTGATTCTCCTGCCTCAGCCTCCCGAGTAGCTGGGACTACAGGCATGTATCATGCCCAGCTACCAACCAATTTTAGCTGGAAGTGAGTTTCAGTTTCTCTCTGGCCCACCATGGTCAGCCCCAACCATCTTCCTAATTGCCTTGGAAGAATAGCCTTTGAAATTGGACATCTGCATCCAGATAGGTGAGTGTCCTTTGTGGGCCCAGACAGCAGGATCTGCTTCTCCCAATTTGGGAAATTTTTTAAAGAATTTTCATTTGCATGTGAACAAGCCCAACTGACTGAGAGAGGGAAACACCCTGACTGTTTTAGTGTGGACACTCTTGGGAGCTTATTTATAATTGTGTGTTGTGTCTGGATAAGTGAGTGTCTTGTGTTGTACCAGACAGTGGGATCAGTTCTTCTCAATTTGGGAAATTCCTAAGGAATTTTTGTTTGCATTTGATCAAGCCCAGCCAATGGAGAGAGGAAGCACCCTGACTGTTTCAGTTTGGTCACTCTTGGGGCTTGTTTTTTGCTGCAGCAATTGGATTGTGTTTTGGTGATTGTTTGTGTTTTATATAGTCAGGAGAAATTAGAATTTGATAAACTGATGTTCTGTTGAAATACTGTTTGGCCCTAGTGTTGTTTGGAATCTGGAGTTTGCTGTTTGGAATCTGGAGTTTGCTGCTGAATGGGAGAGTGGGACGGAGTTGCGTGTATCCAGGCTTTTGTGCTGCTGTTCTAAGCAGGGTCAGGCCTGGTGGAGAGATGATGTTCCCCTTTATTGCTGTTTGGCCTCAATGTTCTTTGGAGGCTAAGGAGGTTTGGCCTTTAAAAATCAAACTGCCGGCTGGGCGCGGTGGCTCAAGCCTGTAATCCCAGCACTTTGGAAGGCCTAGGCGGGCAGATCACAAGGTCAAGAGATCGAGACCATCCTGGCCAACATGGTGAAACCCCGTCTCTACTAAAAATACAAAAATTAGCTGGGCGTGGTGGCATGCGCCTGTAGTCCCAGCTACTGTGGAGGCTGAGGCAGGAGAATTGCTTGAACCCGGGAGGCGGTGGTTGCAGTGAGCCAAGATTGTGCCACTGCACTCCAGCCTGGCGCCTGGTGACAGAGTGAGACTCTGTCTCAAAAAAAAAAAAAAAAAAAAATCAAACTCCCATGGAAACTGCTGTACCCAAAATTTTGATTCACAGCCTTCACTGTATTACCTACTGGGACAAACAAAGTGTAACCATGTAAAACCAGTAAGCTTGTATTGCTATTTCATGGCTGTAGTTTCAAAGTAAAAGCTATTGGATCTTTATTTATGTGTGTGTATACATGTTTAGATGTGTTTATTTGTATGTACACTTATTGTTATATGTTGCATCTACCAAATTGGCTTATAAGTAAAAGAGCACTCATAAATTAAGTAAATAAGTCAAAGCAATTTTCAAGTTCATGTGACTTAAGTAAATCTTTACTAAACCAGCTGGCTTTAAAATTATTGATAAAATGAAAATAGAAATGTCTTCAAAGTTGTGAACATTTTTGTCTGTATTTTATATTTGTCTCTGATAGATATTTTGAGGTATTAGGGTTTGGCATAGAAGGTTATAAAACTATAAATGCAGCCAAAACAAATGGTCTTCATGCATTTTTTTTTAGACGGAGTCTTGCTCTGTCACCAGGCTGGAGTGCAGTGGCGCGACCTCAGCTCACTGCAACCTCAGCCGCCTGGGTTCAGGGGAGTCTTCTCCCTCAGCCTCCCTAGTAGCTAGGCCTACAGGCGCACGCCACCATGCCCAGCTAATTTTTGTATTTTTCGTAGAGACAGGGTTTCACCATGTTGGTCAGGATAGTTTTGATCTCTTGACCTTGTGATCCGCTGCCTTGGCTTCCTAAAGTGCTGGGATTATAGGCGTGAGCCACTATGTCTGGCCTGCAAATTTTTTGAAAGTAATGTTATGGGATCACTGGGTGTCGATTTTTCTAGCCAGAAACCTCTGTGGCCAGTGGCGTTTTTGCCTGAGTTCTTATCCCGCATTCAGGAAGAATGAGGTTCCCAGACAAGTGAATGGTGAACAAGACAAAGATGAACTTTATTTAGTATTAGAGCAGCTCAGAGGAGACCTGAAGTGGCTAGCTCCTCTCTGTTACTGGTTTTCCCAATGTCTGCTGCTCTCAGCAGAGAGGAGGCCCTGGAAAGGGTGGTTTCTCTCTGCAGCTGATCAACCCAATGTCTCTTCTGGTCTCTGAAGGTCTTGTCAGAGAGGGTAGCTCCTCTCTGCCAGCTGGTCATCCCATTGTCTCCAGCTGTCAGCAGGGAGAATAGCTCCTCCCTGCAGCTGGTCCTCTTGTTGTCTCCCCATCCTCTGCCCTCCTGTGGCTGACCGTAGGGCTTTTATGGACCTCAGGGGGAAGGGAGTGTGTGCTGACTGGTCCACAGGAGAAAGCACCATGAGTTTCTCCTCAGATCAGCAGGAATGGCAGGGTGGCCCCCACTCTTCAAGCCTGTCCTGGCATGAAGGTGGGGCTTCACTGGGGACTTGCCCCCTTCCACCTAGGAGCCTGTCTGCCTTCCACAGCCATCCATAGTGCTCAGGCTGTTGGCACCTGCAGGCCAGACCCCAGTCACCCTCAGGCACCCCTCAGCTTCCCCTCCTGCACTCCTCAGTGCCCAAAGTCTGGAGGGGGCCAAGACAGCAGGAGACTGGCATGTCAGCATTGCCCTGAGCTTGCACACACCTGACCGCACTGTGACAGCTCCCAGGCTTGGCCCCAAGCCTGCTCCAAGATCAGAGTGGGCACTGGGAGCAAGGAGAGGCCAAGCAGCAGGAGCAGGCACCTCCGAGCCTGCAAGGGCAAGGAGGGGGCCTTCCCAGGCCTCCAAGAGTGCAGGGATGCCTGGGTCTGCATCCCCAGTTTGGGTGGCTGCAGCAGCACCCAATGAGGTGGGGTTCCTGGCTGCTCTGTGGAACTGGAAGCCTGTATCTGCAGCTGTGGACCAAGTTGCTGCAGCTGCACCCGGAGGGCAGGGATCCTGCCTGCTTCCGGCCCCCATAATAGCATAGGGAGGCTCAGATCTGCAGCTCACACCTGTAGTCCCAGGTACTCAGGATGCTGAGGCAGGAAAATCACTGGAACCTAGGAGGCAGAGATTGGAGAGAGCCGAGATCATGCTACTGCACTCTACCCTGGATGACAGAGCAAGACTCTGTCTCAAAAAAAAAATAAATCTTTTGTCAACAACAATCAATGTTTTGCTTTGATTCTCCTCAAAAAGTGACTTACAGTCAGTTATAGTCCAGGGCTTGCTTCTTTGGAGGAGTTCATAAAAATGACTCTTGATTTGCAGGTTTCTGATAACTTTGGAGTTTGTGCCAGTGAATTAGAGAGAAAACTTTCAGGACTCTAATTAAAAAGCTGATGTGTTCATAAAGATTGCTAACTCAATATGAAGCAGAGCAATAATTGATTGCATGAATTGAAACAAATAATTGTTATATCTTTTTGTCTGAAATATTGCTGATTCTTTTTGTTTCTTCAGAGTCTGAAGAATTTTTTATTTTGAGCTATTTATAGTCTTTAAGTATACTTTAAGTATATTAAGTAGAGTATTTTTGTTTGTTTGTTTTGGAGATGGAGTTTTGCTCTGTCACCCAGCCTGGAGTGCAGTGGCATGATCTTGGCTCACTCCAGCCTCCACCACCTGGGTTCAAGTGATTCGCCTGCCTCAGCCTCCCGAGTAGCTGAGATTACAGGCATACACCACCACGCCTGGCTAATTTTTGTATTTTTAGTAGAGATGGGATTTTGCCATGTTGGCCAGGCTGGTCTTGAACTCCTGACCTCAGGTGATCCATCTGCCTCAGGCTCCCAAAGTGCTAGGATTATAGGCGTGAGCCACCGCACCCAACCAAAGTGGAGTGTACTTTTTTTTTCTTTTTTGAGATGGATTCTCACTCTATTGCCCAGGCTGGAGTGCAGTGGCATGATCTTGGCTCACTGTAGCCTCTGCCTCCTGGGCCCAAGTGATTCTCCTGCCTCAGCCTCCTGAGTAACTGGGATTACAGTCATGCACCACCACGCCTGGCTAATTTTTGTATTTTTAGTGGAGACGGGGTTTCACCATGTTGGCCAGGCTGGTCTCGAACTCCTGACCTCAAGTGATCCACCAGCCTCAGGCTCCCAAAGTGCTGGGATTACAGGCTTGAGCCGCCGTGCTCAGCTGATTATACTTTTGTAAACAGAATTTGAGTCATATCTCTCTCTGCCTGATTTTTTTCAGAATTTGTAAACTCTTTGTGAATATTTTTAACTCATGGCAATGTGTATGTTTACATATACTTTATAACAACATATTTTCTTTTGTAAAGGGGCCCAATTGAAGGAACTGGTTATTTTCTCAGGGCTCTGACTGAAATGGCCTTGTGAGATTTCCAGCAAAACTGATTCAGAACAGTCTATATGGACAATGATTCTTGCTGCACTTTGGGTGGATAATCAGGCCGAGTATATGGGACTGCAGCTTATTTTGCAGGAAGGTTGGTCTGGCTGTGATTTGTCTTTTGTGGAAGTGGTGGAGTGAGGAGAGAAATGTTGTGTCAGAAGAAACTCTGTATTAGATTAACCTTTGATTCCTGGATGGCTACATGGTCACCACGGTATGGAGCCGCTTATGACACCCCTCCTCAGCATGAAGCAGCCAGAAAGAGAGACAACCAGATTCCTCATGATTGAGGAACTGATCAATAGAAAGAGGGCACTGAAACCAACCTAATAGTCCCATAGACTGTTCTTTTGGATAAACATAGAAACTGACTCTCTGATCTTAAAGCTTGAAACTTATATTTGTTCTACTTGAGTTTCTTCCTCAGGAAAGGACCTTTATAGCCCTCTCAAAAGAAAAAAAGTATCAGGCCGGGCGCGGTGGCTCACGCCTATAATCCCACCACTTTGGGAGGCTGAGGCGGGTGGATCACGAGGTCAAGAGATCGAGACCATCCTGGTCAACATGGTGAAACCCCGTCTCTACTAAAAATACAAAAATTAGCTGGGCATGGTGGCACGTGCCTGTAGTCCCAGCTACTCGGGAGGCTGAGGCAGGAGAATTGCTTGAACCCAGGAGGCGGAGGTTGCGATGAGCCGAGA